>JADLSH010000224.1:0-240258 GCA_016169945.1 Trachythela sp. YZ-2020 | reverse complement strand
CCAGTGAAACTGTTTTACAGTGTGGATAGTATAATTAAATATTTAACTGATAAATTAAAATAGATTTTATACTGTGAATAGTGGAAACTTATGTTGTCAAGACTTTGAGTCTTCGTCAGCAGGTTGTCAAGATCTAGAGTCTTTCGGCAGCCAGTGGAAACTGTTTTACAGTGTGGATAGTATAATTATTGTAAATATTTAACTGTGTCAATGCTTTGAGTTATTCAAGACATTTATAGTCTGAAGCCCATCCATCTGTTGGAAATTTACTTTATCAACGGCAAATTTATATAAACATTGAGTCGTTGTTTTTATGTTATAAATTGCACGGTTTTAGTATATAGTGTACTTTAATTTCGTGTAAAGCTGTAAAAATGCTGTTTGGCAAAATAAAGTTTGTTATACTCAGTCTGGCACTTTGGCAAATTACATCAGAAAGGCCAAAACAAAGGGTTTGTGGAGCTGTAAAATCGCTCTCCTTTTCGCGTTTATCTAAACGTTGTTGTTCTTAATACTATTTATGTGCTGTTATACTGTTATACTGGAAATACTGGAGTTTTTGTCTCCGCATTTCAAGCTCCAGCCGTCAGAATGTGATATTATCAATAATGTTTTGCAGCCTTTGCAGGATGTTTAAAAATCAATACTTGAGATTCGCACAAGTGAAAATTATAAGCTTACTGGTACATATATTTATTACAAAAGTACTAACCTGGTAAACACACGCGAAGAATTGCATATACCATATTGACCGCACTGATATACCCATATTATTTCAGCCATATTTCTGTCGTGCATTTCACTGTGATTCTATAACACGTCACGGCCCCGCGCCTCTAAAGTCTCGCGTGTTCCACGCGTGCACTGATTACTAGAACGTGGGAAGACCCAGGCATTAATATACCTGAGTACTGTTACTTGGACTCAGGTTAAGATGCATGCAAGTGGTATATTGGGCTGACCACCATGGATGATGACAACCATCACCCCTCCAAGGAACAGTCCGAAAAATCCGTTTCCTATCAAACCCTCACGAGTGTTATACGCTTGGGACAAAGCTAAGATACGTACAAGGCTCCACTGCATAACTGGTAACACAACGCGAGTCGACTGCTCAATAAATGCCCGCACAGATTACCAGTCACGTCATGATTTGCGACCCACAAGCGATATACCAGACTGTATGGTACAATATACGAGGTATGAATCGCATGGACGATCGGTGCGTAGTGGAAATAATTTGTCTTTATATAAATGTAGAACAGATAGATTCAAAAAAAAATGTTCCGACTATGACGGTGGTTTATAATCAGCAATAACTGAGATCCTTTAAAATTTTAACTATATATTATTGCATGCTATATTTTAACTAAGATTTTTTAATAGTTTTAACTACATACCAATTGAATGTAATATATCATTTTACACCCTGTAATATATAATGTAATTCACCTTACCGATGGTGCGAATTTATGTAATCTTTAATAAATTGAATTGAAATAAATTGAATTGAATTGAATTGAATTGAAATATCATCACGCATTCCGACTTAGGCCACAAGCGATTCCAGAACTGTATGGAAAGATATCGTATCACGTCACGATTTGCGGCCCACAAGCGATACCAGACAGAGACTGTATGTAACATATCATAACGCATTCCGACTTGTGATACAAGCGACTACAGATTGAATATGGTCGAATATCGTAAAACATAACAATTTGTGGCCCGAAAGCAATACCAGAGAGTATTGTCAAACATCATAAAACACAGCGAATTGTGAACATCGAGCGATACCAGACTATGGTAGAATATCGTAGAACATGGTAAAATGTGGTTAGGTTTACGCGCCATGGACACTCATGGGAACAAACAAGAAGAAATGTCATGCTAGGTCTTTATTCATTCTTCCTTTTTTCTTTATTACTGTTTTTCATCCCAGATCTAATGTACTCGTGCAAGCTAACATACTACTATATACTCAACAAAGGCAAACAATGTGATCGATGTACACTAATTATCAGCGACTAACCGAGATGTACAAATATTATTAACGTAACGAGTTGTAAGTTGTTCGTTCAAATGTTTGCTGTCAAGCGGGCTTGCACCTGCAAGGAGATGGTCCGGGGAAGTGGAGGTGCTTCAGGGACCAGGCAAAAGAATTCCTGCAAGTTGAGTCGAGATAAGCGTCATCTATCCAGTTCTTTTTACCAGCAACATGCGAGGCAGAGATGCGAAAAGCGTGTTTTGTCGCCACCAGAAACCGTTCGCGAACTAATCCACGATGACGCCATAACAATATGGTAGATTCCTTTGTTTGCCATACCCGCTACCGCAATTTAACTGACTGGGTAACCGTGCGACCGAAAGCCATTCATTGTTGAGAAACTTCCAAACGTTGTTGCCGAAGCCAGTACAAGGTCGGTACCGGTGCCTACTAGGGAAGATCAAAAAAGAGGATACCTTTCCGAGTTCGTAAAATCATCCACAAGTGTAGGTCGAGACGAACTTGCTTTGTTAAACAACTAAATTTCTGGCGTGGTTTAGAGCAGCGAAGCAGATTAATAAGACATTGTAAGAAGGTACGGTCCAAATAATGAATTATTATTTGTCACTCGGTCAGTTTATCATTCGGCAGATGAGCCATCGTATCAATCGAATTCGGTTCAATGCCCAATGCCCAATGGGTCCGCCATCGAAAATATCTGCCATTGAGTTAAAAATCCCCGAGGAGCTCCGCAAACCAAAAGGTAACTTAAGATCAACCAGGTTCTTTTCTTGCTATTTACACCTAACAAAAATCGATCACCAGGATGAATGGGGACAATGCGGTACGCTTTTGGATGTTCACTTTGCCCAAGGCCTCCCCCTACCGGTCTTTACTATTTAACAATTAGATTATGAGCTCAAGATTGATGAGGTGATAGTTGATGAGCGAATGAACTATCATCTCATAGAAATCGATAGCGAATAATCTAGTTGTTTTAGTAGAAACCAGCAAGAAAACAGTATTTCACAACGTTTTTCAAAATTTATTGAAATAAATTCGTTAAAAATCGCGCCGAGGAGATGGCTGTTACGCTACTCGCTATCTATCGACAATTAGATAGCGAGTAGCGTAGCCAATCAAATTACAGCATTTGCAATAGTATACTAGTATGATTCTACTAATACCGGTGTGACGCGAAATCTCTGACCTGCAAAATCTCTGACTTTTGTATTTCTGCTCATGCGCAAAGATATGCATGATTGATTTTTGCTCATAAATTTCGCAAGTGTTCAAGCTACAGAGAAGACAGAGAAGCGTGCGTCTTAAAAGCTTTCTTTACAAGTTTACTCGTCGTTAAATGGCTAATTTTACAACCGAGACTGATACTGCCTGTGTCAACATTGCATCGACAAAGCCTACAACAAAGATGAATAAACACAAGGTTTGTAGAACTTTGAATTTTATAGCGATGAGATTGTTGGTATTTATATATCAGTTGTGTCGAACAGATGACAGTCAGGACACTTTGCATTTTATTTTCTTTCGTATTTTGAATGCCAAGGAGAAAGATCATTTACTAGCAGTGTTAACGTGGTTAGTTTATTAAAAAATGTTCTTGGTATGTCATAAAAATAGGTTTCTTTGCAAGATGTTCTCGAGTTCCTGAAGTCAGGACGCCAGATGCCTGCACACTTAGAAAATTTGAGCAAAATTAACCTTGGGGGTAGGGTGCAGCATAGTCAAATAATGTAATTTTTTTGTTATAGTGGACGAAATGCAGGTGTCTGCAAAATCTGCAGGAAAGATGATGGGGATGACTGGCTGGGTTGTGACCGATGTGGTAAATTTTTCCATGCAAACTGCATTGGTGTGGACTTTGCAACTGCCCTTGCAGAAAACTTTTATTGTAATAGACTATATTAGTTATTATAAAGTGAATTGTGGTTCACAAAATGTCAGAGAGTGCTCAAATAAATATCATAAAGATAGAGCAAATATAACAAGGTTACAGGAACTTCCTGTGTTATGTTTGCCTGAAGATTCTATTTTATATTTATCTCTATCTTCATGATATTGAACACTCTCCGACTTTTCGGTGAACCACAATTACCAATACCCTTTAATTGTAAATAAGTAAATATCTCAAACGTGCGGTGCCAGTGTGGGTAGGGTATAGCAAATACGGCGGTTGACTGTTGTGTAAAACTACCTGAAAAATACAATGAGAACTTCGACGTTTCGAGGAAGGTCCTTCGTCTGGAAGTTAGTAGAATGGGTCGGGGGAAAACATGTGCTTTTATAGTGAATACAAAAGCGATCACGTGATAAAAAATAAACCAATCAGATGGATTTAATCAAAACAAACTATAAACAAAATATGGAAATCACATCACAAAATATATTAGCATGCGCATATAAGGAGCAGCGAACAAAGATAACAAAGCAAGAATGACAAAAAACAAGGAACGAAATATTAGATAACATGAGATGTAGAGTATCTGCTGATGGCAGGCATAAACAGATAGGAGTTAAATGTAAGAGAGGCGCTCATTAATGCCGAGAGGATGAATGGTGCCAAGTTGGGAAATGAGACGCATTTCTTGGCTTTTGTAAATAAAAAAAGTAAATAACTAACCTCTGGATGTAAATATATGTAAATAATTATGTAAATGTTGCAAGAAATTAAGATAATAATGAGGTTAAATATTTCTTTAATGAACTGAATTGGCTTTGTCTTCTTTGTTATTTTTTAAAGTATTAATAAATACCATCAGATGTTGGGAAATTAGAGTTATAATCCCCCTGTAAGCCAATGGAGGTTTGTGAAAGTTGCAAAACTGTAGGGTGATGCCAGGCCCAACCCAACCCAAGGCTTAATGTGGTGATATTTAATTACTAATTTCTCATAATACCATGGCTAAAAAAATAGTGCCATGGCTGTAGGACAGAATGCCCTTTTCCTTCAGTGTGGCAATGGACATGGCTCACTAGGTCATGGCACCGCATAGTACTGTATCATAGATGCCCTGAATAGCATAGCACTTGATTGTTGTTGTCAGACAACCTGGTGTTCTGTTTGTTACCAAAGAACAATATTAATGAGACAAGGGTGAAGACAAGCATTTGGTATTTTCCCATCTGTTATGGGACTTTAATATCTCAATATACTCATTTTTATGACTTATGAGTCAAAGGTTGTCGATAACAGGGTACAAGCCAAGGTTCCGTTGGTCGATAACTGGATATAGAGCATGTACATGCACCAAAACATGTTGTCCACACATATCGACAAACCTATGTGGACAATGATATAGGGTTATTTAGGTATAGTGTCACATAGAGCATGTACATGCACCAACACATGTTGTCCACACATATCGACAAACCTATGTGGACAATGATATAGGGTTATTTAGGTATAGTGTCACATATTAATGTGGCAGTGCACACATGACCTGTCATATAGGTGGCCATACTTGATACTGACAGAAACATATTTGCAATTTCAAACATAAATTTGCTAAAAAAGCATTCTAAAGTCTCGTTTTCCTATATTTACTATACCAAAGCTAGAAATTAACGTTTCTTACAAGATCAAGACACCTTGAAATCTGTCTACTATGCGCTTGTCCAACCTCATTTTGATTATTGTTGTGAAGTCTGGGACTCAATTAATACTACTCTTTCAAATCGACTACAGAAGCTTCATAATAGAAGTGCCAGAATTATAATGAATTGTAAAAATGAGCATGGTCAATCAAGTCTGGCCCTTGGTCTTCTTGGATGGAAAACCCTGGAGGAACAGAGGGCTCAGATTACAGCCAGGCTCATGTATAAGGTTTTGCACAATATGGCACCGATTAAACTAAATGATATTTTTAATATGTCAAATACAGTCCACCATCATAATTTACGAGGATCAGATTCTACTCTCTTCCTTCCGCGTCCGAAAACTGAATATCTTAAAAAAAGTGTTAGTTTTAGAGGACCAAAAATATGGAATTCTTTGTCTGAACAAGCTAGAAACCTTACCTTACCGTGGATTTGTGTTAAGAATGAAGCAATAAACCCACAGGAATCTTTCAGAATGTGAAATAAATTATATAAAAATATTTCTGAGCTCTGTCCAGTCACCAGTGCGCCATTGCTAAAATATAAATGCCGAAGACTTTTACTGTAGTTTATGCCCTAAATAACTTCAGGTTTTAAGCATTTATTCTTCGATAACGATATCAAATTGAATCCAGTTTCGAAATACTTTTATAAAGACCTTTAATATTATTTATAAATATAAAATACTATTATTCGGTCGAGTCAGAAATTTCGCGGAGGTCAGAGATTTCGCGTCCAGACGCGCGAAATCTCTGACCAGTCACGCGAGGTCAGAGATTTCGCAGAGGTCAGAGATTTCGCTTGACACCGGATAGCGTCCTGTACCGTACTATAAACTACCGGGAATTCGCTTTTCCAAATTCCTTCGTTCACATTGTGATTGGCTGGAAATAACAAGTCTAAAAATTTAACGCAACACAAGCTGGTTCGCTTCAAATATGCAATTTAGCCCAGGCGGCGTATCAAACGGACCTACCACTCTGCGGGCTTGAATTTCGTTTGCAATATTTATGAATTACATCCGGATGAGCTAGTGCAGAATAACGCACCGTAGCACGAGAACGAACGAGTAGCCTCATCAGAACGTGAAATCGTATTCATTCGTATCGTCGACGTAATCTATTGCATTGGCTAAGACAAACTTCATTATAATACTCGTTTGTTGTTTGCGAATACTAATATAGAGTTATGATGTAGGACGGCAACGCGAAATACGACGGGCAAAATAAACTCATTCAAATAAGTGATTGTATAAAAAATTGTCGTGTAAAGGTTGTACACAAGACGTAAAAATCTGTGGTTTACCGTTGTAAACAGAGCGAGGACAACATCTAAAACTCCCATGGTAGTTATAGTTAACGGAACTTGTGTTCTTTAACAAAATTGTTGTTAACTCATCTTACAGTTTTGACAGGCATAGTGCCGCATACATGTCATACAGCGGTGGATTACAGATCCGTTTACTCGATTTCCAACGCATAAAATTTAAACGCTTGGAAAATCGCGTCATACGAAAGCCTGTTTAGCGCTATCCACCACTAAGATTGTCTTACGACTGCTCAAAATATAAAAATATTCATCTTAGTTGTTTATTTGGTGCCCGGGGATACAATCCCAGTTACTCGGATAATGATAATAATAATCGGATGGCATTGTAGAAATGTGCGTCTGCACCGCAGGCTGAGAAATATGGCGCGTTTTTACGGTCAAAATTCAATAGTTACAAGTCGAGCGTCAATGGTTTAAATCGATCAACACTTGCTCGAAACGAACAGAGCGATATACAAATCGAACAGTCAAATCGCCATCAATGGTTTAAATCGATCAACACTTGTTCGAAACGAACAGACCGATATACAAATCAAATCAAATCGAATCGATCAATGCATATTCAAATCGAGCATACGTTACTCGAGTCGATCGTCAAACTTGCAGCGAGCAGTGTTTCCACCTTTTTGAAACGTAACTTCCATTGCCGCTTTCCAAATGAAATTTTCGTCTAAAAATTTCCTTGAATTTCGAATTTACTTCCTGTTTTCCTTACGTCTAAATTTCCTTCAAAATGATATCCACTGTCAATATACGCGGTCTTCGAAGATCGTCTCTTGTTCGCGGAATGACATAGCCGTATTTATGGTATATTAATTTCGACGTTTCGAGCGAAAGCCCTTTGTGAGTCAGAGCGTTTCCAGGAGGACCAGACAAAAAAGGCATTTGTTAGAAACAGTGCCATTGGGCAAGAATACCGCCAAACGGCAACAGCATTGAGTTTTATTAATGATATGTAATTTATTAACACCCATATATTAAAGGGGCATGCACCCAACCCAATTTTATTATTTTGCTTTGTCTCACCCCTGACAAGGAAATGAACATTTACAGGAGCCTTCCCTTGACGAGTAATTAAGCGTAAAATAACAAAGAAGAGAGCACCAGAGCGCATCGTGGCTTAATGGTTAATATACTAGGTATTAGATTTGGGGGGCTACGGAAATACAACATAATCCATATAAAGACATGGTAACTTAAAATTCCAAGCAATGGTTTATAATATGCACCAGCCGATGTAACCCTCCCCCTCCCCGCCTACCCCAACCCGGGAAAGACGGAGACTTGGACTTTGCAGCCTTACCGAATGAGCCGTCATCTCACCCCAGGGACAATAATTGTGTTCCAATGTCACCGCATGTGCCTGGTTATATTATCTGGCACCTGTCAATAATAAATGTGATTTGCTCAGTTTCTCCGACCTGTCTGGCGAGGCAATGAAAGCAAACACATTGCCTACCCAACAGGGAAAAACAAACCGGGGATCATTTCTTTGTCCCGCTATTCCCCGCCCTTTCTTGGGTTGGGGTATACTTGTACTTACATTTCGACTACAGCGCATGATAAAGTAATTTATATTAAAAGTCAAAATATAACCGTCTATCTTTTGCGTTGATATATAAACATTTTGGGTGTTCAAGATCTCTTTAAATTTATTCGCACTATTTTATACTTTTCATCAAGATAATTATATTTGTTAGAAGAATATAGAATAAGTTAAAAAATATAAATAATTGGAGCAAGTCTAGCGCGTACGTGTGAGAATTGTGGAAAGGACCGAGCCCACGTATTTTGACAGCGGATACCATTTTGAAGGAAATTTAGACGTAAGGAAAACAGGAAGTAAATTCGAAATTCAAGGAAATTTTTAGACGAAAATTTCATTTGGAAAGCGGCAATGGAAGTTACGTTTCAAAAAGGTGGAAACACTGCTCGCTGCAAGTTTGACGATCGATTCCAGTAACGTTCGCTCGATTTGAATATGCATTGATCGATTCGATTTGATTTGATTTGTATATCGGTCTGTTCGTTTCGAACAAGTGTTGATCGATTTAAACCATTGATGGCGATTTGACTGTTCGATTTGTATATCGCTCTGTTCGTTTCGAGCAAGTGTTGATCAATTTAAACCATTGACGCTCGGCTTGTAACTATTGAATTTTGACCGTAAAAACGCGCCATAGAGAAACTCGTTACTCAATCTCAATTTAGGACTTAAATTTTAAAATACGTTATAATAAATTATTCCTCTATTAAAAATCCATATATTAGCTCTATATTGTTAACATTTAATATTCTTGTTAGAAAACAGACATAAAAATATAAATATACTGTATAGTGTATAGAATCCGATTAGCCAAAAAATATCACGACCACCTGCCAAGTCCTAGTACAACAGGTTTATATTGAGTTTTAGCTCCAGTTATTGTGTGGTTCGATTTATTTGACCTTCTTAGTATGGACATATAGTAGGACGTATGACTCATTAATGATCATCGGACACAATGTGGCATAATTAAAGTCAAATGAAAATTTGTAGTTTCCAGATTTTAGAAAAAGTCGGCAAATTCATCTTGCATCACTCGGCAATTTGACCCTCGACACCCCCCCCAATCCATATCCCTTCGCAACGGCCCTGCCGGGTAATAAGGTGCCGATGACGATGAATTTATCTCTGCTGTTGCCACAGTGTTATGCCTTATAGTACCTTATGGGAATTAGGCATGTCGCTAAGTCTGGCCTTAGGCACAAAGTGACTCAAAGCTACAGCGGGCTTTACTTATTAACAAGGCAGCATTCCTGTATATACGACTGTGTCTGAGGCATCAGTTTAGTGAGGCGGTTAAGAGCGAAATTTAGCTGGAATTGTTCATTTTGTAATAAAAGCACCATATTTGCAGGAAGTATAGACTTTGATATGACAATAACTTTTAGATATGGAGGCATCTGAAAAATTAAAGTCGCCGGCGTAAAATTTGGGTTCTTTTTCATTTTTCTCATTAAACTCCTATATATATTGTCGAAAAATATAAAATTGCAAGTTCACTTATAGCAAAAGTGATTACAGAATCAGAAAGCTTAAAAGTTATATTAAGACATGTAAGTGGTTACCATGATTTTTCAAATCCTTCTTGAGTTACAAGCTGTTAAATACGATTTCGTGGCATTTTTTCCATTTTGGAACAGCAATAACTCGAAATCGGTTGGGAAAATAAAGGTAACCGCTTAAGTGACCTATATATAGTTTTTTGCAAGCTTTCCAATGATGTAAGTCATTATTGCTTTAAATGAACTTGGAATTTCACGGTTTTACAAGTATAGGAGTTTAATGAGGAAAATGAAAAAGAACCCAAATTTTACGCCGGCGACTTTAATTTTTCAGATGCCTCCATATCTAAAAGTTATTGTCATATCAAAGTCTATACTTCCTGCAAATATGGTGCTTTTATCACAAAATGAACAATTCTTACACTTAACCGCCAGACTAATTTCGCTAACGGTTGCAACTCACTGATCTGAATATAGGCTGGATAACGCATCTCTTGTCAAAAGTGAAGCCGGAAGTCAAGCGGCCGATGAGTGCCGCCACCCGATTCTGAGGCCCTACTTTATTAGGGGCGGACCATTAGAAAAGTGATGGGGGGGGTGGGACTTTTTTAACTTGTACGAATATTTTTTTTTAATTTTTTGCTTGTGTCGATAATTTTTTTTTAATATGATCGCTTGCACGAATTTTTTTTTTATTTCAAAGCAAATTCCACCTTATAGCTTTCCCTTTTGTAAAGTCTGCACGAATTTTTTTTTTCAAACTTTCTTGGCGTACGAATTTTTTTTTCTTTCTGTTTCCCCTGCGCGATTTTTTTTTTGCTTTTTCCCCACCCCCCCCATCACTTTTCTAATGGTCCGCCCCTTATAGATAGTATTACAGAATCCTAGTTTTTTCGCTTTATTTGCCTTTTAAACGTTTCTGGCCGGGCCAGTTTTACTATCACAAAGATAGAAGCACACGAGAGCAAAAAATTTGGAGTATTATGGCTTTATAACGCCGTGAAACTGGATTTACAAGTTCGAAGGAGTGAACAGCCCACATGTTAGCGATGTTTTGTTTACGATATTTCAATTCAAAATCCACTCAAAATATAGAATTACTGCTACTGGACGAAGGCACTCAAGGAATTTGATGAAATGAACCAGCTCAGCTGCAGTATGAACAAAAGCGAGAATGCAGTAAGTTTTTAAAACAGGAATTAGGAACAGTGCTACACTTGTTCAATATTCACGTACTGAAATGAACACATATTAAGTTTCCAATATTATTCAACAATCAAATATACTTGAATACTTGATATATAGTAATTGTAACTAATATAGTAGTCATTATATGATTGGTGGTCAAAGAAAGAGAAGTTTTTCTTCAAGTGTTGTGTGGCTTCTTCATTTCTTGTCCTGGGAGTGCAATTTTGTTATAAACAGTGCATTTGATGAAGTTGTGGATATAATTGTCTTGCATATCATATGATTGTCTGTTTAGTTCCAACCATAACCATGATTAAGTTATGACAGGAACTGCAAAAGATACATGCTTGGAAACGTTTTGTACAGAATTATAGTGTGTCTGACAGTCCAACTCAAGCATGCTATGTCTCAGGGTCTGTTTATATGATCCCAGCTAGGCGGGACAGGACGTTAGCCGGGAAACTTGCCTAGATGGGATGGCGTGTTTGTATGGACAAAGACATTGTTGGGATGAAGCCAGTTAAGTAGTTATACGTCATACTATGCATGCTCAGAAGGCAAGGTCAATGAAAGGTCATCCCGCCTAGCCAGCTAGATTTTTCATCCCGCCTACAACAGATTGCCGGGATCCCAGCTAGGCGGGATGGAAGCAGGATCATATAAACACTCAGTAGAGTTTATATTGCAAGTGGGATCTCAGCATCTGTCGCGTCCCGCCTAGCTGGGATCATATAAACAGGCCCTGAGACATAGCATGCTTGAGTTGGACACTCAGACACACTATAATTCTGTAGAAAACATTTCCAAGCCTGCATCTTTTCCGGTTCCTGTCATAACTTAATCATGGTTATGGTTGGAACTAAACAAACAATCATATGCATGCCACAACAGTTTAAGACAATTATATCCACAACTTCATCAAATGCACTGTTTATAACAAAATTGCACTCCCAGGACAAGAAATGAAGAAGCCACACAACATTTCTTTGACCACCAATCTTTCTTTGACCACCAATCATATAATTACTACTATATTAGTTACAATTATATCAAGTATTCAAGTATATTTGATTGTTGAATAATATTGGAAACTTAATATGTGTTCATTTCAGTACGTGAATATTGAACCAGTGTAGCACTGTTCCTAATTCCTGTTTTAAAAACTTACTGCATTCTCGCTTTTGTTCATACTGCAGCTGAGCTGGTTCATTTCATCAAATTCCTTGAGTGCCTTCGTCCAGTAGCAGTAATTCTATATTTTGAGTGGATTTTGAATTGAAATATCATAAACAAAACATCGCTAACATGTGGCTGTTCACTCCTTCGAACTTGTAAATCCAGTTTCACGGCGTTATAAAGCCATAATACTCCAAATTTTTTGCTCAAAATTCTTCTCGTGTGCTTCTATCTTTGTGATAGTAAAACTGGCCCGGCCAGAAACGTTTAAAAGGCAAAAAAGCGAAAAAACTAGGATTCTGTAATACTATCTATAATAAAGTAGGGCCTCAGAATCGGGTGGCGGCACTGATCGGCCGCTTGACTTCCGGCTTCACTTTTTTCCATCAAATTATTAAGAGATGCGTTATCCAGCCTATATTCAGATCAGTGTTGCAACTACATAAATTTTATACCAAAATACGTCCAAGTCTCAAGACTAAAACCAGCGACACGTACGTAAAAATTCACCTCCAAGCCAGCGTGCTTTTTCGCTTATTACCCTATAGGCGTATAGCTATAAAAATTATAAAAATTAACTAGCTGTGTACAATTATGCATTTTATATAGTCATTTATATAGATGTAATTTAAGGCGATGTTACACGGGATAACTTTCAACAACATCTCTCAATGCAAATCGTTACCAATTCAATTTCGTATAACGTATGTGCTTTACGAGTTGTTGTTCAAAGTTGTCCGGTATAACATCGCCTTTACTGCTCAACCCTTAATATTTTTATTCCCTTTGGACCTTATAATTTGTTGAAAATGTATTGACGATGCAAATTAGCTCTTGTTGGTAAATGACACTGTAGTCTGTACATATATATTCGTTCGCTCTCGTCTGTACTCTTGTCTATAATCCTATATGTGCATGTTTAAGTATGCAAGCCAATCAGATTTCAGATTTTTACCAAAACACATTTGCATACCTGTATATTCGTTCGTTCTCGTGCTACGGTGCAGGTTAACTACAAAGATGTATGATTCGCGAACGCCGAACTGTAGCTGTACAAACTTCAGGATGTATACAGTAACCCTCAAATCCCATATGCTACTAGCCGTAGCTTCTCGGATAGCTTGAATACATCCCAATAAATAACACAACCCAATAAAACGTTTAGCTGCCCGAATGATCAAATTAATCCATATTAGCCAAAGACTGCAATGAAAAAGGTTGTCAGCACAGAACAGCGGTGTGGCTACCAAAGCAAAAAGAACGCCAGTTACCGCGCTCTTTGTTTGAACTTGGTTTAGCGACCATTGTTGTGCCACCAAAATTTAATACTTTTTGAAATGACTAGCGTGTTCGTTATTCGGGTTTGAATTGTTTGACCCACTTAGAGAATAGCTTGGGATTACGCCGCACCATTAGTACTATTAACAAATATATGAGCGACAAACGTACCTGAATTCTAGAGGAGAGAACTATCGCCTACCTGACCTTTCGCTCGACCTTTCGTACGTGCGCGAGTAACTGTAAGGGCTTGCGTCGGGTTTGCCATCCTCTCTGGTTGAACGGCCCGTTCAGTTGGTGTATTACCTTGGCGTAGAACTTGCGATACTGCCAACCGAAGTTCATGTTACATATCCCCCTCGGTCATGTGATGTGCTGACGTATCGACGCATGGTTACCTAGCTGTTAAGCTTGGTCTTTGCGTAACCTCATAAAACAATATAGGCATATTTATACGGTATTTTACATCACAAGCGACAAATGGTTAAACATTGTATAGCTATTGGATGTAGCAACAGAAGTTCCAAACCAGAGTGCCAAGAATTGCGAATTGCAACTTTCTTGTGTCGTCTGAAAGTTGGATTGCTTGAAGATGATTTAGCCGCCAGGTTTGGGCTATGTCAAAGTGTTTGTGTGGGCTTATCGACAAATACTTGTCTGGGCTTATCGACAAATTGCAGAATGGAGATTGTATCATGGCTGACCGAGGTTTCAATATCCAAGAAATGTTAGCCAGCAAAGGAGTTAAAGCAAATGTCCCACCATTTATGAATCCAACTGGTCAGTTTGAGGAGAAGGAACTTCTGGAAACCAGACGGATTGCCACATTGAGAATCCATGGAGAAAGGGCTGTGGAAAGGATTAAAAATGATCGTATTTTGGATTTTGTTCCAATTACACTGTGCACAAATGCACCAGTGGACATGTTTTTTTTTCCGTTTGTGCCATGTTGTCAAACTTTCACCCACCTTTAGTAAATGGTTAACATTTAGGATGGTAAACACTGTGGGACTTTATGAGACAAAAACACTGCCATTACCAAAAGATTACATTATATTTTTTCATCGTCAACTAACACTATGCTGTCAAAGTTCACATGTTAAATGTTTGCAAACCAACCAGGTTAATTGGGACATCAGGGGCAAATCAGGGCAATTTGCCACTGGTGTTGCAATTATCCCCTGGCTATATGGTAGTCCCAGAGATATGGGGAGGATAAAATTTAAATTAAATAGGGCATCATGGCTCTCTCCTCCACAGAGCTGCCTGTTGATCATTAGCGAGATAGGACCACAGGTGCGGAACAAGTCGATTATAACACTTCCTCTCTTGCACAGGAAACCTCTACGGAGGAAAGAGGCATCATGTATGTGACATTGTGTTCAATATAAATCACAAGTAAATAATATAATTAAAGTTAAATCAATACATAACTCAGTTACTAAGCTATCATATGATGAATTATTCATCAAGTAGTTTGCTCAACCGTTGGATTCCGTAAGCAACTCTTGGGTATGCTAGTTCCATAGCTATGTGTTTGTCGTAAAAGTCCTCCAGCTTGGAGATGTTACTCGAAACAAAGCGATTAGACTTCTCGATATGCAAAATAATTAAATCATTTAGGTAGCCTGCTCGCAGACGTTCTTATGGCTCAAACCCTCGCCAACTAACGTCTGCTGAACCGAGCGATACATTCCATTCCCTCGATTTGACCTGCGAACCTCACTGAACTTCACTGCGAATCTCACTGAACTGCACTGAACTCAGCAAATATATTTGGACATTGAAAAACACTATTATGGAATATTCAATTAAGTGGAAAATACTTAAAAGGTGTAACTTATGCTTGCATGAGAAATTTGTTATCATCTGCCATCCAGAACTAAGTTCTTTGAACACAAGAAACGAGCTTATATCCACATGTAGACATAGAAAAAAGACATAGTATACATTGAAAAACCTTTGGATGATGGTTTAATATTAACATTTACCAAGGGTAAACTTGGATGTTAATGGGTTAACCATACTATCTGCCCGTGTCTTTTACCCATTAATCTGCATGGTTTTCCACTTATCCCATTAACATTTTTTATCCCCTTAACGTGTCCAAGCTGACATTAGCACTACTTTGCTATTTTACTCTGCCTAAAGCAAGATGATTTTACATGTCAAGGGCAAAGTGTTAGGTTTTAAAGGTTATCACACCACTGTTAAACAATTCATATTTGGCCTATGCGCATTCCACATTGCATATTTGCGTAAACCTAATGTTTATAATTATGCCTTAATAGTGGTTGAAAATTGTGTGACGTAAGCACTTCTTAACTCAATTAATACATAATGTCCATAGAGATTTCAAAAATTCAGTAGTCAGTAATAGTATGTACCTTTGTTGACTTCTGACACATTTCTTTACTATATTTATGAGGAATGTGTTGAATACAAACATCCTTTAGTGGAGCAAAAGCATGAAAATACTCAACCAAAATCCTTGATACCAGAAATTTCAAGTTAGGAATTTTGCAAAGATCATCCTTTTGTCCTTTACTTGAACGAGAATTGCCAGATACCCTGTTTATTACCACATGGTGATTGATCCAGTGAATATCCCTATTTTGATTGATCATTGTCATATTCTTGGTCTTCAATTCCATGTCAATGTTATCAAAGGCAACATTAAACCCTGGGTGACACTCAGCTTTCCTTTTCGTCAGTTCCTTTTGGGCCTCACTTGTGCTGTCATCTTCTAGGTGTTGAATGGTATGGTTTTCGTTGGTTATAATATTCTTTGCCGTCTGAAGCTCAGCATCAAAATCTTTCCCAAGTGTATCCAACTTTGCCAATATGCTCTGATTTGAGCACGTAAGCACAAAATCTTTTGATGTTTGACTAAAATAAAATTGTGGTTGTTTAATAAATATTACTTATCAGAAGTTCTCATATCCTGAGTTTAAATTAGCCCCGAAGACAGCAAGAAAAATCTATTTATTAATGACATCAATAAACTTTAATTAACACCCCCCATGGATTAGTTTCCTGTGCAGGTGCTAGTGTATTGATACTGAATATTGAGAATGAATTGATACTGATAACGATACTATTTTTCAGTATCTATGATTTCAATATTCATCATGTGACATGGACTAATTGATTCTGAGGTCATGCTTACATAAAGTATGACCCATTTATGAACCAGTAGCAAAAATCGAAGCAATGTATTTGCACTGTACTGTACATTATAATTTTATACATATACAAATTGAGTGAAGGGTGTTATCAAGACATAGTGTCAATGTTTATTTATACTAGGTATGATGGATAACAATATTCTAAATGCTGTCATGGTTTTAATGCAATTGTCAATTTATACCCGTGAATTGTATTACCAGCTGTTTATACACAAGCCAAATTTTTAAACTCCCAGCAAAATAGATAGGATACTTTGTGCTTCGAAGTATACAAATACTCAGTATCGAGTTGATTCTAAAATCACAGTATCACCCACAACTAAAATAGTGTCTCTCACCACTTCCCACTGCATATGGAGGGAATTGATGATTGACAGACACAGTGACTGTGTATGCATGAGAATTTCTGAGGGGTTTCAAGAGCTTTCATCAAATCTCTAAATCTGGGGATTGACTTAATGTATCCTGATTTTTTCATGCATTTTGATAGTTCCTGAGGAGTTGGTAACATGAATGATACCACTGTACTATTGATTAACAATTCTGGGAAGACAATAAACACAATAGCACACATTGTTTAATACCATTATCACTTAATAAATTGGAATCTATTTCCCTGTAATTACAATCATATAAACCAATATTTTAATAATACGAAGTCTCAAATCTTGGGATTATTTGTATAGATAAGGATGAAAATAGCAATCTAATAATGTACATAAGTTTATACACAGTTTATACACAGTTTGTTGTATGATTGTGTACATCGACTCAAAGTTCTCTTTGTGGTCTTTTAGAGTGATAAATGCTTCTCGTTTTGCTATTGTATCAACGCGATTTCCAATTGCAAGTTTGTTAGTGATCTGTTTTAACTCTTGGTTAATGTCATCGGTAATATTTTCATTTCCAATCTTGTAAGTTTTTGTAATGTTTTCGTTGAGGAGTTTAGTATATGAACTTGGTGGAGCTTTGTAAATATTTTGCGTCTTATCTGCAAACACAAAGACATCTTTTGACGAGTTTACTTCATTGATATCTTCCTGAATCGTATTTAGGAAAGGATCGTTGACTTTACGGAAAGAAACTTTGTCGATCATTTGGACAATGTCTTCTTCAAACGCTTTCATAGCGCTAACATTCGGTGCGCACTTGTTTGATGGTAATCCAAACGTATTTTTATCATTACCTCTACTTCCATTCAGAAAAAAGGTTGCTTTCCATCTCATGCGATGAACCACGCTTTCTACCTTTTCAATTAAACGCCTTTGGTATTGATTCTGCGACGGCAAACCAATGTTCTTCAACGAGTAGTTGAACCGAATTCTATGCATTTTAAAATCGATGTGTCTACACCAAGTAGAGTGCACAACTGAAATTCAGGTGCGAATAATAATAATTGTTTTGTAACTGTTGTAGACAGAAGAGTGCTCAACACAAAAATTATTGTAGAGCTAAATATATTTATTTAATCTTAAAACAGTATAATTGTTGCTACTTAAAGTTTCATGCGTTATGCAATCTTCAGGCAACTGTTCTTACTAATTCAGTTCGATGTTTGCTTACGTTACTCGTTGACGGTTGTTCTTGCGTGATACTTTCGTGACTTGCGCGCGCGTGAATTTTCCCGCGAGGAATTTATCCGCGTGAAGGCATTCGCAAACAGAACTGTTTGCGAAATGCCGTCGCGCGGATAAACACCTTTTTTGATACACCCTGTAAACAGTGTCTGGAAACGCATCTAAAGCTTTTGTTCTATGTTTTTGTTCATGTTTGTGCACCTTCACGCTCAGTAAACACATTGTCTCTTAAGGCAATTTTCCATTACAGCCGCTTTGCCCGCGCGGGCGGAGCGACCATGTTTCAACTTTTGCTGTAGGTGTCTAGCATGATATTTTTTTGTCCGCTTTACACCTCGCGGACACGCCTGAAAGTTGAACTACATTCAACTTTCTTGGCGTGCCCGCGCGACTAATTATTCACGTGATTCGAATCGGTCGCTTCGCCCGCGCGGGCAAAACGACCGTAATGGAAAATGGACTTTAGCATAATGAGGGAAGCAGCCAATAAACTCCGTGCAGCTGAATATTAACATTTGTAAAACAAAGAAAACGTGCACTCTCAGTACACCCTCAACATCAACCCACGGACATGGCTATAAACTTTCAAGTTTGCCGCGTTTCCAGACACTGTATTATAGGGACTATGGTTATTGGGTATAGAAAAGGCGGACTCTCGAACAGGATTTTTGCATTTTCATCACAATCAGACCCTCTTTCATGCGAAATATTCATTGTTTTTCTTGACTGAACATCGAATTTATCCGCCGGATAGCGATTTAAACGGTCTCAAGACACCGTTTAAGTTTATCCACCGTTTAGCAAAATTTAACCGGTGGATAACGCTAAACGGGCTTCGTACAACGCGATTTCTCAATCGTTTAAATTTTATCCGGCGGATAGCGAGTTAAACGGTGGATAGCGACTTAAACGCCTTTCGTACAACCGGCCCCTGGTTGTACCACCAGGAAGGCTGTTGATAATTGTACAAGTAATCATTCAAAGTATATAGTATATTATCATTGAGCTTTAACCCATTTAAGTGCATAAAATTCCATACCTGGGCTTAGTGTATAACCCCTTATAATCCTTTACTATATAATCCCTTAAAAGACGTTTTCTTGTCAGTGATAGTGACATTCACACATGATTTACTTTAGCTTTCCTATGGAACGAAGTCAGCAATGAGATAAAGTATAATTCAATGTTTCACTCCATTGATAACAGTAGCTAGACTGCAAGCAATCACTTTTTATTTCATTTCCCACAGCGCCTTTGTTTCTTTTCCACAGCACCAAAGAGTAGGGACAAGGTCTCCACGCATATCTCATTAAGCCTTTCGGTGCTATGGAAAGTAAATGAAGGAAAATAAAGGGACTGCTCGCAGTCTACAGTATAGCATACCCAGAGCAGTGCTCAGAGCACTGACCTTACCTTCACTCTGTCTAATGACAGACACGTTAGCTCATCATGGGAAGACCCTTGTTAAACATATTTTCATCTTACCAGTCTTCACTTGATAGTTTTCATTATGTTCTCTCATCAGCATGCATTTGAACAAAGTGAAAGAGTGTGATTTTGCAGTATTGTTATAATATATCGCTTTTACTCTGAACAAGTGAGAAGTTTCAAGAAATGCAAGTAAGTTGATGTAACTACAGTTGTATGGACCACAGGTTTCGATTTAGTATGTTTGAAAGGCCAGAATGATGTTCAGAATGACCCAACTCAATGCCATCAGTATCATGAACATTTGTTTGCTTCCTGGATAGCAATTTTGTTGACGATGCAAGGGCGCTCTTTATATTGTAGCCATAGGTATAGACGGTCATGTTGTTAGTGCCCCCACAGGCCTGTCGTTGGACAGAGAAAAATGATTCCACCACATGTTGACTTATCCTCTTCGGAATTATATAATGATTTCCTGGATGAAGGGATTTGAACACTGGACCCTCTATAAATTCTACCACACCTTTAAAGCCTTTGATTGAAACCTGTTAAGAAACAACAAATTCCTCATTAAAACCTGAGCTAAAAATAGTAAAAATGTGGAAAACTTAGGAAAACACTGGAATCATGGCACATGGAAATAACTAAGAACATGGACAACAATTCCAAGCCATTACTGGAACAATATATCAAATGAACATCTCTCATTACTATGCCTCTACCTGACCGCGCTTCATCCGTTTTTAAAAATGTTTAGTAACTAAAATGGTCTAACCTCAAGACAAGTATGGATTGCCTGGTGTAAGATCATAAAATATTAATATTTAATTAAAACAAAACCCTTCTTGATTTGCCGAGTCTTTTTTCTAGGCAAAATGTGCAATAATTGATAAAAAATGTCAGTAACACTTGGAAAGCCACTTGACAGTATATAAAACAGACCATTTTTCAAATAGCTTCCGTTTGAAAGATGAAATGAAGCATTCAGATTTTGTGCTACCGGACTCAGTCAGCCTTATCTAACAAAAATGTACCCATAGATATGTATAATTCAGGTGCTTGCGTCACTTTATATATGAACAATGTCAAGATCTTTTATCCTAGAATCCGTAGTGGTAAATTGTCATGTAAAACACCCCACAACAGTTCACAATGATAAATAAATAACTGGGTTGACTCTGTTGCAACTGGATAAAAAAGTTCCATGTCTTTCTGTACTTTTGAATTCAACACTTGCACAGCAAGCTTTACTCTAATTTTACTGACACTATCAAGGTGAACATGCGAGTTTCTCATATCGGTTGCGAATATGTGTCTATGTTTTTCTCTTTGGTAGACTGAGTATATATGTTCCGACAAAATAGTTTTGGAGTTCAACAACAAACACCTAGTGTATCTTGGGATATGTCTTTACATCCATTGTTATAAATGTTATTGCGCAGCTTCTTTATTAAATGCGGAGGATCAGAAATGAAGAATAAAGAGAGATGAGAAAATGGATTGTTCACTTGACTCACTGTTTCATCAACACCATTCATCATCATGAATGCCCTATTTTCAGCAGCCCCATCACAGCATGTTATTAAAGTGGTGAACCCATAACCTTGGAGCAAACCAACTCCTTGCCAAAAAGTTATATTCAAGTTTTGCCCTGATATTCCTTTAGTTAAAAAATAACCACATGGATACTGGAAATTTGCAAAATATACTCTTGAAAAAATTGAAGAATATGAGTGGCCAAGGTGTTTTGAATATTATCAGAGCAGGGAGTATCTTCATTCTCCAAGTCAACAAAACCGATTAACTCCCATGATGATGGATCAAAAAGTAAGCCCTCTCTGTTCTTAACCTCATCAAAGAACAAACCACCAAACCTTCCAACACTAGAAAATCCCTGCTCTTTGAAGTTGTTGTTCATCGCGTCAAGAACTGACGTTTGCCATCCTGATTTGGAAGTACAAAAGTTCTTACAAAAGTTCTTCCACTGGGTAGTTTTAAGAAACCAGAGTCCCGTATATCATCATACAAACTATGAGACTTTGAATATATTCTAAGGCACCATTTAATTATTAATGGATGCCATCTCATCTGCCTTGATGGAGCATTCAGAGCTTCTGTTTGATCTTTTAACAGTGTAATGAAGACCATGTCGGCTTCACTCTCCACATGCTCATGAAGATGGTGTAAGAGAATTTTTTTCTTTTTAAATTATTTACCACAGCTTAATAATGTATCTCAATGGGCGATTTATCACATTGGTTTACTGTCGAAAGATGTGCCTCTTTAATATGTGCCATCAATAATTCTGTAGAACCAAATTCATCACTCTTCTCACAATTATGCCAATAGCAAATTTTGTTGTTATGTTTTTTAACCTTTTTACTTTGCCCATCATACAAATTATTAAATAGCTGTCTGAATTATGTATCAGTTTGACTGCCTACTAGGCTCATTTCTCTTCGATATTGTTCAAGACGTGTTACTCGAGTTTGCATTGCATGAAACATTTTTGCAGTTTCCCGACTGTGATCAACGAGTTCATCTTTAGACATATAGTCATACCTCTTGTATTTAGATGCAGTGCTAGATGAATGTTCACTCCGAGATTTTAGTGTTCTCATGTAATGACGTGTTTCAGAACATGCATTGCAACAAATATTACCGTGAACTAATATGTTGCACTTGGTAGATCTTATAACCCGCTGTTTAATATCCGTTGGCTTAGATTCAATAAATGCGCCACGTCCTCCATCAAGAGTCTTAAAAATTGGCAGACTAAGGTTCTCAGGTAACATGGACTGAAAATTTTCAGTGGATAAACCAGGGCAAACTTTGAGTTTTTCAAGCCATTTCATCTGTAGAAACAATTGATTTATTTCATAAATCTGTGCTGGTAAAAGGTTGGTATCGACATTGACAATTCTTGGATTACCCACTAAAATGTATTGCCAGCTACCATCTGCAGCTATAAGGACTTCATATTGAATGTTAACTGGACTAGTTCCCACCCTGGTGTTAGCCAGAAGGAAGAAAAATTCGGCAATTTAATGAAATTGTGACGTATATTTTACCCAGTTCTTTTGAGAAAAGCTTTAAAGCTGAGGAATCTCATATTTTTAATAATTTCTTAGTTATTAAAAAATAATATTTATTTATTTTTGGCAGATCTAAGTTGTGAAATTGCTAGCTAAACGTAATTGTGAAAACGGCGTATGTGAAAACGCCTTACTGTGGCTAACACCCTGGTAGTATACATTTACGTTTCCTTCTTGGATGTTAGCAAGAACTTTCCACTTGGGGAATTTACATCTAATACTTTCAAGACTTTTGGTGACCTTGTAGGCCAGGGTACAAGATAATTCACTCTCATGCAAACATGTCAAACTTTCATTCTCAAGATCTTTTTGCAGTTCATTATGGTTTTGCAGGTTGCAAATTCTTGAATCAAGAAGACTACACAGAAGGGGTTGCTGTTTTGTCACAATTTGTCTTATACAGTTCGAATAAAACTTCCATCTTAAGTGTCCATTATGTTTCCCCAGACCTAATGGCATTTTGGTACAGTACTTAACTGAAATTGGCTCTGCGTTTTCAAAAGCACTCTCAAAATCAGCCACAGGTTGATTTCTTTCATTGCCGTCCAACAAAACCTCGGTGCCGGAACAATTTTCACCAGTTGCAGTGGAAGTAGAGTTAAAAAGTTATATACAAAAGTTCTTACAAAAGTTCTTCCACTGGGTAGTTTTAAGAAACCAGAGTCCCGTATATCATCATACAAACTATGAGACTTTGAATATATTCTAAGGCACCATTTAATTATTAATGGATGCCATCTCATCTGCCTTGATGGAGCATTCAGAGCTTCTGTTTGATCTTTTAACAGTGTAATGAAGACCATGTCGGCTTCACTCTCCACATGCTCATGAAGATGGTGTAAGAGAATTTTTTTCTTTTTAAATTATTTACCACAGCTTAATAATGTATCTCAATGGGCGATTTATCACATTGGTTTACTGTCGAAAGATGTGCCTCTTTAATATGTGCCATCAATAATTCTGTAGAACCAAATTCATCACTCTTCTCACAATTATGCCAATAGCAAATTTTGTTGTTATGTTTTAACCTTTTACTTTGCCCATCATACAAATTATTAAATAGCTGTCTGAATTATGTATCAGTTTGACTGCCTACTAGGCTCATTTCTCTTCGATATTGTTCAAGACGTGTTACTCGAGTTTGCATTGCATGAAACATTTTTGCAGTTTCCCGACTGTGATCAACGAGTTCATCTTTAGACATATAGTCATACCTCTTGTATTTAGATGCAGTGCTAGATGAATGTTCACTCCGAGATTTTAGTGTTCTCATGTAATGACGTGTTTCAGAACATGCATTGCAACAAATATTACCGTGAACTAATATGTTGCACTTGGTAGATCTTATAACCCGCTGTTTAATATCCGTTGGCTTAGATTCAATAAATGCGCCACGTCCTCCATCAAGAGTCTTAAAAATTGGCAGACTAAGGTTCTCAGGTAACATGGACTGAAAATTTTCAGTGGATAAACCAGGGCAAACTTTGAGTTTTTCAAGCCATTTCATCTGTAGAAACAATTGATTTATTTCATAAATCTGTGCTGGTAAAAGGTTGGTATCGACATTGACAATTCTTGGATTACCCACTAAAATGTATTGCCAGCTACCATCTGCAGCTATAAGGACTTCATATTGAATGTTAACTGGACTAGTTCCCACCCTGGTGTTAGCCAGAAGGAAGAAAAATTCGGCAATTTAATGAAATTGTGACGTATATTTTACCCAGTTCTTTTGAGAAAAGCTTTAAAGCTGAGGAATCTCATATTTTTAATAATTTCTTAGTTATTAAAAAATAATAATATTTATTTATTTTTGGCAGATCTAAGTTGTGAAATTGCTAGCTAAACGTAATTGTGAAAACGGCGTATGTGAAAACGCCTTACTGTGGCTAACACCCTGGTAGTATACATTTACGTTTCCTTCTTGGATGTTAGCAAGAACTTTCCACTTGGGGAATTTACATCTAATACTTTCAAGACTTTTGGTGACCTTGTAGGCCAGGGTACAAGATAATTCACTCTCATGCAAACATGTCAAACTTTCATTCTCAAGATCTTTTTGCAGTTCATTATGGTTTTGCAGGTTGCAAATTCTTGAATCAAGAAGACTACACAGAAGGGGTTGCTGTTTTGTCACAATTTGTCTTATACAGTTCGAATAAAACTTCCATCTTAAGTGTCCATTATGTTTCCCCAGACCTAATGGCATTTTGGTACAGTACTTAACTGAAATTGGCTCTGCGTTTTCAAAAGCACTCTCAAAATCAGCCACAGGTTGATTTCTTTCATTGCCGTCCAACAAAACCTCGGTGCCGGAACAATTTTCACCAGTTGCAGTGGAAGTAGAGTTAAAATCCCTAACTCGCTTATTTGGGGGACAACTCATAATTGAAATTTTATAAAATAAATTTGTTTTGCTCCTTTGTTTTGCTAAAAAGTAACGTGATAGTCAGATAGTGTAATCGTCATATTTTCCGCACGCCATTACTTTTATAAACTACGTTCGAATGTCAAATATGTTCTTCGATTTTTCGGACATCGATTTTTAAAAATAGTTTGAAGGAGACCTTCAACTAGAATTCAATATTTTTTACTCGATATTGAAAGACATTCATCCTATCCAAAAGAGCACAAATTTGCGAAGCTGGGAAAACATTTTGACGTGGGAAGCGCTTCGCTTTAAATCAAGGAATTGTTTTACACAGATTACTAAAATTTATTTTAAAACAGATTGCTAAAATTTCGACATGTTGAAAATCCTTGTTGAATTTCTTCCCTCTTTTCACGTGTACGTTTCATGACGTTGATCCACAATAAAAAAAAGTTTAGAAAAGTAATTTAAGTACAATGAGCTTTTAAAAGTTAAAAGAGACATCACTTCGAAAGTATCTGTTAAAAAAATCTTGAAACTTCTCATATGACCAGAGTAACAGCGACAAAAAGACAACACTGCAAAATCACACTCCTTCCCGAATTCGTTCAAAAAACACGCTCGCCCCAGGCTACTTCCGCATCACACATCGAACAGCGCTCAGTGACCGCGTTTCGCCGCCCTATATATAAGCGCCCTGATTATACGTAAGGATAATTTAAGTATTGACCTTTTTAATGAAATTATTACCGTTCTTAAGTCTTCTTATATTATAAAAGAAATAGAAAATCTCGTCTCGTGCTTTGTGGAGTTATTTTGCACTCGGGGATTGCCTCGTGTTTTACACGATTCTTTCGTGTTCTCCCAACATTCCCCTCGTGCATTATCACATCATAAAAGCGCGCAACTCGTTTTCTATTTCTTAATTTAACTTAATTAGATAATATCTAACTGTTTTAATGCGTTAAAATTGTAGTATAAAATATTTGCTTAAGGATTTTAGTAAAATATATAATGTCGTAAAATATATAAAGGATTTTATATAAAGTATGTAATCCGTAGCCATTGTAGTGGTATTTTGCTAGGAGAAGAAATAATTATAAACTTACTACGAAACCATATTCATATAAAGAGAGATTAACGCTTTTAAAAGATCCAAACCATGTCTGATCTGACGCGTCTGCGAATCGCTTTTGTTGTCGGTGTCACAGTGGATAGTGTCCCTCCGCCGATACTGCCCCTCCCGCGGATAGTGTCCCCCCGCGGATAGTGCTCCCCCCGCGGAGAGTGCCCCCCCCCGTCGATAGTGCCCCCCCAGCGGATATTGTGCCCCCCCGCGGATATTGTCCCCCCGGATAGTGTCTCCTTTTATTAGATTCTCCCCCACGTGTCACAAGGCAAAAACAAAGGCTCAGATTTGTGAGGAAATCTGACAAATTCTGCTAAATAATAAAACTAAAAGGAGGAGGAGAACAAGAAGAAGATGACTATCAATAATGAAACTATTTTCCTATAAGATATATAATAGTTCGGAAGGACTAAAATTGTTCAGAATGCATTCGGAGCACGACCACTGTTCATCGGACTCTATAATGCCACATTCACGCAACGAAAGGGAAACCTTTCGGCAGATAACTGTCTTCAGGATTTAACGTAATAAAAAGTTTTGCGTCCATACAAAACGCTTTCATTAGCTATTTCTATTAGCATGAAGACTTTGGAGAGTGGGGAAACTGTCATAAATGGTTTATATTAGTCCAAATTTCTACATTTCGACCAAGGAACGCACGAACTAAAACTTATGTCACTATTTCTTTGGGGGGACAGAATCCGCGAAAGGGGGGGGGAGGAGGTCGGACGTACCTATATGTGATTGGTTAGTCATGACAATAAAATACATTAGTAAAGTTACATAGGTGATTATTGAAAATTCTCAATGCTGATTGGTTGCGCTACCTCGGATTAATACGCGATAATCACCAAAAGCGTTTTTAAGCCGCTTTTATCGTAAATATTCAATTAAAATATTTTTGAAATGTACATTTTTTTTTCTTCCTAATAATCACCTATGTAAGTTTACTAAAACAATTATTCACCTCAGGCTCGGTGAATATCGGTGAATAAAAACCTCGACTTCGTCTCGGTTTTTATTCACCGATATTACCCTCGCCTTCGGCGAATAATTGTTAAATAAACTATAGAAATCGTCTTTCTTAAGAACGAGTCATAAACACTCATCACTCTTGTTTCAGAAGACCAATCACAAAACATGTTCATATTAGGTAGGTACTTACCGCGAGGGGGGATACTATCCGCTAGCAGATATTGTCCGAGCACACACTATTCGCTAGCAGATAGCGTCCGGGGGGACACTTTCTGGGGGGAACACTATCCGCTGTGACACTAGTATATATTATTGAAAGGTGAAGGTATTTATACAGGAAAAATACTTATAAATAGATGCAACACAAATTATATTACGAATGAAATCGTTCAGGAATCTGCGATTGGAGTAATGCAAATTTTTGGAAATAGTTTTGTGTTAATGGGCACAAAATTCTTGTAGCAATATTATCTGTGATATTATTGTAACAGTAAATTTGAAAATACATATTAACGACGTTGCTATAGCTCCGGCAGTTTTAACCCCCAGCATCCTAACCCTTACGCTAAATATCCCTAACTTTGTCCCGAAATATCCCTCGGAAATTGCCGGATTCTAGGAGCTTCGAAAGCGAAAATAGACAGCACAGCTTCCGCAAATATACTACTACCGGAAGTAAATCTGACTGGCTGCTAGTTTAAGGGAAGCGTATCTTACATCAACTGTCATATTCTAAAAAAGTCCTTAACTTAATTTGTTTTCTCTCATGCTAAATGCTTGTTTTGAATTTTGCATACATCCGAGTCAATTGACATATTAAAAATCTCAGTAAGAGAAGGTGCAATAACTGGAGCTGCTACTTGTAGAATTTTAGCTGAAATTTTATCCATTCCAGTCGCTTTTGTGGTAGACAAATTAACTAGAAGAGTGTAAACCAATGTTACACTCACTGGTCGAAATGAGAAACTGTTCTTTGTCTTAGATTTTTGTTGAGTAATAAAATCTCGAAAACTAACGTCATTGTCATTTGGAATAGACTCAGCAAGCTTTGGGCCAATATTACTAAAATGATCATTAAAAATGTCGACTAATTCGTCGGTCGATGTAACAGTTTTACCTGGAAGTTTAATTTCATTAATCGTAGTCTGTTTTCTGTTTCGACCTAATATATCGTTTATTGTTCTCCAAGCATATTTAGGATTCTGTTTATTATTTGTGAATTTGTTTGCATAATAATCTCTTTTAGCACTGCGCAAAGCAGTGTTAGCAACATTTCTAGATGACTTATATAGTCTCCAGTCTTCTTCTTTATTTGTCTTTATTGCTTTACGCTTAAGAGCATCTCTTTTAAATAATTTTTCCTTTACTTCCCGGCTTACCCAAGGAATATTGCCCCCTTTTCTTAGTCTTTTTACTCTCACAGGGGCATGTTTATCAAGCACATCTACAAAGAATGTTTTCCATAACCGCCACATTTCATCTACATTTCTTTTAAATCTTATTTCTTCCCAAGGTATATTTTGTAAGTCATATAGAAAGCCTGAAACATTGAAATTCTTAAAATTTCTATACTCGACAGAACCTTGTAAATCAGTTTTTATTCTTGTACTTATTTTCCGAATACTATAAATGAGGCTGTGATCACTAATTCCGAGATGGACTACACCTGAAAAAATTATTTTTTCAGGCATTGACGCAATTACTACATCCAATAATGATTGGCTAGACTGGGTAATACGCGTAGGGTTATTAATTAATTGTGTAAGCTGATATAATTCCAAAACGTCTTGAAGCCTTCTAGTGGTGGACAAAATTAGCCTCTCAATTTTTATAAACACTTCACTAGCGGAACATGGTGGTCTATAAATACTTGAAACTATAAAAGATTGACTATTAGCCTGCTTAATTTCCACACAGACAGCTTCAAGGCCTGTTGGAATTAGATCAGGGCGATTTTCATAATTTATATGGCGTCTTATATAAATACATACCCCTCCTCCATTTCTATTCCGATCAGCACGTAGCAAGTCATAACCTTCAATGCTAACAATCCCATCGGAAATAGTGGAGTCCAAACGGGTTTCATTAACTGCTAAAACATCTAGATATTTATCATGAAGTAATAATCGGATTTCATCAAGGTGTTTCGGAAGGCTAGCTACATTAAGCATAGCCATCTTAAAACCCCTTGTTTTCGGAATATTTAAACAGGCATCATTAGCACTCCTCCTCGACCCGTCCTCATTTCAATTATGCGAACTTAAGAAATATGAAAAGTTTGCCTGAAGCAAAGAGCTACCTTCTCGGTTTAAATGCAGTCCTCTACTATTTAAATGAGAGCGACTAATATTACTATTGTCTAAAAATGCAAGCTTTTTCTTCAAGCAGCTTGACTTTAGTATATTGTTGGTCTCATTTACCTTCGTTGTAAGTTCCTCTCTATCGCATCTAGTGACTAAAGAAGAGATGATGACTTCAGTATCATTGCAATCCTTTTTAAAATTCTCTCGATAATTTTCTTTGCAATTTCTTTAGGACTTGAATAGCGTATGTCGTTTGTGCCTGCATGGATAATGAGCTTATCGGGTTGCTTTCGTGCAGTGGGCTTTAAGAAATCAGACATATCATTAACTGTTGCACCTGAGAAAGACTTAACTATTACGTTTCTGTCAGTGTTGGATACTTCCCAACCTTTTACATATTTTATAATCGAATCTCCAGCTATAACAACCGTTTCTTTAGTGCGTTGTCTTTCTGCTATTATTTCCTCACTTGCCTTATGCGCTTCTCTTGTTTGCTCGTTTTCCTTTGCCTTTTGTTCGTTATTCTTCACCTTTTGTTTCTTATTCTTATTCTTCTTATGCTTTTGTTCCTGATTAATCTGCTGTGACGTCTGCTTGTTGACTTTCGATTGAGCAGCTTTGTCATCAGATTCGCTCATTTGATTCTTACCAAAGCCCTTTCGTTGAAGGCTTAATTTCTCTTTTGTTTTTGTCGTGTTAGGAATTTCTTGATCATCAGATTCTTCATCGCCTTCGTAAATTAGACTTTCAAATCTGTTGCTAATCTCGACATTTGGATTGATATCAGCATCTATACTAGATGCGGACATCTGTTTACAACTACCGTTTTTTATAACAGAACCTTTGACAGTTTGCCAATCAGCCCCTTTATATTTCTCATTTAGATCTGATTGTAACATTCCCAAAGCTGTAATCAGGGATTCTTTCTCATTTTCGAATCTTTTAGCTTTAGTGTTTAGATCTGATATAATATACGAAAGATTTTCAGAACGCTCCCTTAAATTTTCATTATCCTGTCTTAATTTTACATTTTCCCGCACAATACTATCAACATATTCACTAGCATGTTGCCAAGAGGAATTCATCTTGACAGCTATATTAAGTATTCATGAAACTGAAATTCAATAAATATGAGCTATTGGATTAGCTTAGATTATAAAAACCAGCAGGGAGGAGTAAACTATTAGGTTTTCGCGTAAAATTGGCCGTTTTATAGTTTAATATATTATATTAAATATGCCTTTGAACTTTGATTATATAAAGCTCGCTATTGCGCGTTTATGTCTGAATAATTCAGCACCGATTTGTGATTCCTCTTTATAGTTTCCCACAGAAAAAAACCATTTGAAATACAAATAAATACCCAGCGTATTGTTGATTCAAACTTTTGTTGGGTGGTGATGTTTAAGTGTGACATATTTCTCTTAAACTCTTAATTAAGGGAGCAATTAATGTTGTTGTTGGAAATATAATATCCTATAAAGACTGCACTCGTGTCGAATATTTTGTTCAATATATAAATGAAAAACAGTAATATTTGCACATTTCTTGTTCGCATTGATCTATACTTATCATATTTTACTTATCTTGTCAGATTCCAAGCATATTATTTGAATGCACTTGCAAATGGTTTATTAGTCAAGTAGTTGTATTTCATAATATTTTGTTTCACGGCAGGGGGCTATAATTATCATGGCGTGCGCGAATTCATCACGCGAAAAACACGTTGGACTTGTCGACGCATAAGACAACGTTAATGTGGGTCGTTAATACGTAGATTTTGCCTAGAATACAGCCAACTTTGGTCCTACAATTAGACTTGTAAACATTTTAATCTGGAACGATCGTTTTAGTGCAAATTATATTGACATTGAGCGAGACATTGTTGTATTCACAGCAATATTTTCATACCAGTGGCATAATCTTCAAGTTTCTAATTACAACATTGCAGTATAAGAGCAAAAGGTTCCGTGATAATAGTTTTGTACATATCCATGTATTCTATTTTCCCACTCCTTACGAAATTGGAGCCAGGCATTAATGCACCTGAGATGTGAAAAGATGAATAATTATTTACATTGATGTAGTATATATAGATATAGTTTTAAATGTTTTTAAGTAAGAACCTATATTGTTCTGGTAAGTGTTTTGCATTATTGTCTGCGTTTTTCGTACTTGCAGTATGCCAAGATTCCAAAGTTGATCTGTGTCGATAACTGGCTGTGTCTATAATTTTCCCGTTAGGAAAATCAATTCGGTGATCATTTGCCCACGCATGATTGGAAATGTTAGATCCGTTTTTGCAGTTAGATCCATTTTTGCAATAAAGACGAAACGCTACAACACAGAACTAAATTATTAATTGACGACATTATCAGATTTTTACGTTATACGCTGACCAATAGTTATTTTAATTTTAATAACAAGACTTACAAACAAATCCATGGTTGTGCTATGGGTAGTCCCGTCAGCCCTATTGTGGCTAACCTCTGTATGGAGGAAATTGAGGACTCTGCGCATAGCCAATCAACTGTACCACCTAAGAGATGGTTTCGTTATGTAGATGATGTCTTTGCCATCATCAAAAAACATGCGCTGACTAACTTTTTTAATTTACTTAATTCTATCGACCCACATATTAGTTTTACAATTGAACATGAACTTAACGGAAAACTTTCATTTTTAGACGCGTTAATTACACGTGATAACGGATCTCTTTCTATTAATGTATACCGTAAACCTACACACACTGACAGATACTTAGACTACAACTCACATCATGACAAACAACACAAAGTTAGCACGGCACAAACTCTTTTACATAGAGCAGCAACATTACCGAGTACAAACGAAGGGAAACAACAAGAACACAAACATGTAACTAACACCTTAATATCAAATGGATACCCCAAGAAATTCCTTCAACAAGTGGAAAGTAACCGTGTTATGCGGCAGAACAGAGTGCCACCACCTGAAGAGCTTGTACACATGTTTTTTGATGTTGTGGAACCGAAGAGCAACTACAACTATGCCGTCCTTCCTTATATTAAAGGCCTAACTGAACCACTGAAACGACTCCTGAAACCCTATGACATCCGAACTACCACAAAACCGCCTTCCAGTGTCCCAAGGGCTGGAGTCAAATTTATTTGATAGCTGGCGAGGGGAAGGATATTACTGTTTATGATATGATTTATTCATGGTAGGATAATATATTGTTTTTATCTTATTATTTCATTTGCGTACTTCGATTGGTGAATGATTATGCTTACGCCTATGTTCATTCTGGTTAACGTATCTACCGTAATGGTAGGATCTTATTCGTTGTGGGCTTTCGCTCCGCGGGTTTTATGAGATTATATTGTTTGAAGGGGTGTCCTTAAACTATACAGTGTTTACACTTAAAATCCTTGTTATTTAATAGGTACCCTTAACGCATGGCTTCTTTATCATGTGATCATATCATTTATTTATAGAAAGCATTATCTAACATCGTATTCATTACGTGAACAACACTATATTGTTTGAATTATGTGTATTGTGATAAACGACTCTTTATTGATACATTTAGCTAACCTACGTTTGTGTATTAATTTAGGCTTTTTTTAGTTACATCTCGTTGTATCATTCTATATTGTTGTTTCTTGTATAAAGTGTCATTTTTCTTGTTTCAGTCTGGTCCTTCCTCCTTTTAAGCCGCCTTCCAGTGTCCCAAGGGCGGGAGTCAAATTTATTTGATAGCTGGCGAGGGGAAGGATATTACTGTTTATGATATGATTTATTCATGGTAGGATAATATATTGTTTTTACCACAAAACCTCTCCGCACACTTGAACAAATGTTCCCCTCCATTAAAGACAGACCATCGTCAGAAGATCAGACAAATGTGATTTACCAGATAAATTGCACTGATTGCACGTGGAGCTATATTGGCGAGACAGGAAGAGCGTTTAAAACACGAAGAAAAGAACACGAACGGAATGTGAAAAACTGCAAAAACGGATCTAATATTTCCAATCATGCGTGGGCAAATGATCACCGAATTGATTTTCCTAACGGGAAAATTATAGACACAGCCAGTTATCGACACAGATCAACTTTGGAGTCTTGGCATACTGCAAGTACGAAAAACGCAGACAATAATGCAAAACACTTACCAAAACAATATATGTTCTTACTTAAAAACATTTAAAACTATCTATATATATACTACATCAATGTAAATAATTATTCATCTTTTCACGTAGGCGGAACTGTCACTGTGTCTTTTGTCAGTTTATTTGTTTTGTGTAATTGTAAACCACTGTTATTTGTTATTGCTGCGGAGCGAGCGAGCCTGAAGCGAGCGAGCGTAGCAGCAGCCTAATATGTGCAGAGAGGGGGTTTTGAAGTAAATTTTATTTAGCGCGTGGAATTGTGGTCGTGCGCTCTTGATATGCGCAGAACACAAATTCGCTCAGTTCCATGTGCTTTTCGATTTTGACGGACGGAATCTTCGAATTGTTATCGAATTTCTAAAGCTTTTTCAAGTCTATTTTGACCATTCAAGGTAAGATATTTTGTCTTTTGTTTATATGTTACGTTTACATTTGTTTACTCCTTTTTGGAAAGTTGGCAATCTCAATTTATATATCTATGTCATGAAACGCTGAAAGCACACAATCGATCGCAGCTAGATTCAGTGTCTGTTTATATATAAAAGCCAATTTATAGATCACAATGTATAAATTTAAGTTAATGAGACAACACATTAACTTGAGGTTCGTTTTGCTATACAACAAGTGGGAAAAGCCTGTCAACACCCACTAAATTCACAACAAAATATCTCTGATCAAAGTTCAAAGTTGTCCGGACACGTGCAATACGAATGCAATTTGCTCAGCCAATCGAATGACTCTATTGCCAATCATATTTCAATGACCATATGTAAAGCGCGCTATATAACGTCAAGCGTGTCACTTTGCCGAATGTTTCAACTGAATAAACACGAAATTCTGCAAGAATAAAAATTTACATAATATGCGAAGTGCTTTGGACGGTGTTATGGACGGTGCGAGAACTTAATAGGCGATTCGAATGCTAAATATGTCGATGCGAGACCTCCTTTGGCTCAAGAACTAGACCCAACAAGATTAATGCGAACGACGGGCAGCATGGTGAATAACGACGTGGTTTTATATCTACAATCAGAACTCACTGATGCAGAGCAAGCATGACAGTTGTGGTATTATTCCTCCCATGATCCAAGAAATATGCCAGCCCAATTCCGCTATAAAGTTAGTACGGACAGACGCCAACCAGTCAACAGATCCGACGAACACGACGTGCTGAACTATGGCTGAATATAACACAATGGTTGCCTCGCATGTGGCCCATGCGGGGCGTCGTAAGTATTGCCAGCAACTGACTCAAACGAATGGTATATTTCTTTTCAACCAATTTTAGTATATCTCTCAATTGCCATTCGATATCATAGTATTCTGGTACCATATTGTATAAATTATAACATGATATATCTCTGTAATATATCCTATTGTTATATTGATGTCCAAAGTTTAATCCTTGCCTCGGGGCCTGAAAATATTTGTATTTACCGTAACATTTTACGGCTATAGAAAAGAATACCATTATCGTTAAATCGGCAACACGTATTTTGTTAATGAATATTAAATACTACGATAAAATATAGTTCAGTGTTCAGTTGTCAAAATTTGGTTCGGAATTATGACACGTGCACTCGAGCGTGCGTTGGCGTATGTTCACGTGAACGTCTATTAGTTGTTCAGGATTATTGCCATCTTGCCATTATAATTATATAATTTGGGTTAACAGGACGGTATGTCCAATTTGAGCAGTATATGTCGCACTGGCATTGTCTCATTGTCAATATATCTAATTCCTGGTAGGCACCACTTCTACTGACAGCAAGGTCAAAGTCTTTGAATTATAGCTGATTAACTGTATGTAAGAAAGTTACATCAATGATTTTCAACCAGGAAAGCCTTGATAGGCTATAATTTAATTAAAATTTTCATGTAATTTAGGCCAAAATGTTTTAAGAACTCAGATTTGCAGCAACAAAAGGGTGGCTGTATGTTGGCAACCTAAGTCAGTACCCCAATATTTCACCAAATGTCCACCACTGTATATTAACCTACTTGATTCTATTGGTATATGCAGTTAAGTCAAAGGCTAAGCTTGTTGTCAAAGTTACTAAAAGATATCATGGAAATAATGTGGCAGTTCATTATATTTTATTTTCAGATTGCAATTTCTTTATATACTACATAGTACTACCAACATTGTAGACTATGTTCAGATAATATTTCATATTAGCTCGTGCAAATCTCAACATGCATGCGACTGCTTTCACTGTTCAGTTGTGTTCAAGCTTGAGTCGATATACTACATACACCACGGTTATCACAGTTTAGGGAAATACAGTTGGTGCCAATTTAATGTTAACCTTTAGAAAACAAATCTCGGATAATCGGGGGTCAAATGAACCTTATATATGAATAATATGATACACAAATCTGTTTGCTTGTTTATAATGTATGTAATTCAATTATTCAATCACATTCTCTGTATACTGAACCTGTGCTGTTCAAATGTAGAGACCTTTTATCGTATAGCTCCGAGTTACATATACCAGATTGTTACGTCAGATGAATTAAAAAATAAATAATTAAATAAAATAGAAAATAACAAAACAAACAATTACATGCCTTGTTAGTCAGCTCTGTTGGTCGTGTTACCAACACTCCAATTATGAATTTGTGAGATAAAAAGCTTCGTGGGGGAGCTGCTGTATGTCTTGGGCCCCATCCAGGTTTCCTGTACTGCAGGTTTTTCCTGGCCTCCCTGACATCTCAGCTGTAGTATGAGTGATGGTAATGCTCAAATGGAAGTCAACTATCATCAGGCAAAAGCTGTCTTCTCTATGACTACAGCTTTGTGGGAGATGGGTTTCTTCGTCTATGGGGAATACACTTGCAGTGTATTTGTGGGGTTGAAGTGTTCCAAATGGTCAACTTCATTGCCCATAGACTCAGATTATTTCATGGAAATATAATCAGTCGAATCGTAAGGACTGTCCAAGGGGATTATCACCCATTGGTTCAGGTAATGTCGGAGAGGGTCGCAACCTTGATGGCAGGGCTCTATCGGGGTTTTTACCCCTAGGGCATTTAGTCTCTCCTAGCGGGTCTCATGTATACACCCGCGGGATGAAAACATAAGGCTAGAATGAGTCTTTGGGTTGACCAGAGTATAAATATTGGTTCACTTCAGTCTTCACCCCGAACCCGTTCTCCCACAAATTTGGCGTGTGTTTAATTTAATTACCGGTGAATTTTAATATATAATGTGCTTGGATCATTAAAGCCAATTTATAGATCACAATGTATAAATTTAAGTTAATGAGACAACACATTAACTTGAGGTTCGTTTTGCTATACAACAAGTGGGAAAAGCCTGTCAACACCCACTAAATTCACAACAAAATATCTCTGATCAAAGTTCAAAGTTGTCCGGACACGTGCAATACGAATGCAATTTGCTCAGCCAATCGAATGACTCTATTGCCAATCATATTTCAATGACCATATGTAAAGCGCGCTATATAACGTCAAGCGTGTCACTTTGCCGAATGTTTCAACTGAATAAACACGAAATTCTGCAAGAATAAAAATTTCCACCCACCCACCCTTCTATTTTACATGTTGGAGGAACTAATCTAATGGACGATATATTTATCTATCTCATTATATAGTTATTTTCATGCAGGGTAATCCAAGAGGAACAAACGATCAATTCTATCGTATCGCTGGAAATGTTCTTGCTGTGTCGTTATGCTGGATGTGGTCTTGCTTTAGTTATGCTGGATAATAAATCCAAGAGGAAAACACGAACAATTTTATTGCTGTGAATCAATGATCATGTTGTATATATCTAAACTTGTTGATGTCAAATAAAGCTTTGGTTCGGGGTTGAAGTGTTCCAAATGGTCAACTTCATTGCCCATAGACTCAGATTATTTCATGGAAATATAATCAGTCGAATCGTAAGGACTGTCCAAGGGGATTATCACCCATTGGTTCAGGTAATGTCGGAGAGGGTCGCAACCTTGATGGCAGGGCTCTATCGGGGTTTTTACCCCTAGGGCATTTAGTCTCTCCTAGCGGGTCTCATGTATACACCCGCGGGATGAAAACATAAGGCTAGAATGAGTCTTTGGGTTGACCAGAGTATAAATATTGGTTCACTTCAGTCTTCACCCCGAACCCGTTCTCCCACAAATTTGGCGTGTGTTTAATTTAATTACCGGTGAATTTTAATATATAATGTGCTTGGATCATTAACTATATATTCTGCTAATGTGCTATCGACTTTGCTTGAGCTGTTAGTGCTGTAAAGCATGGAAGTCTTACATAGAGATGTCTTTAAAAGGTTTTTCTATCCATTCGCGTTTGCTTTCTCTTGCTGATTTGTGCAAGGTTTGACCTATTAAATAGGCTACTGTAGGCATAGAAATATGTTTTTATTCCTATTTTACAATGGACTTAATATTTGTGTCTAGTCGCGTTCACATATTATTGTCAGAACAGACAGGGTCTCAGTTCTGCGCGCACTAAGACAAATATTCGAATGACAATGAGTTGAAATGAGTTGTGCTTTACATGTAGGTGACTCACGGCATATCCAGGCATAATCCAGCAAAGTAAGAACAGAATGATGGAACAACGCTTTCGTTTTATAGCTTTGCGCACATGTATATATTTTTAACGCTTTTATACACTACAAAAATATGCAAATTTCCTTGCGTGGCAGTGTCACTCATTGCAGTAAACATGGGTTTCATGTGGGGATTCTAGCCTCCTCCGCAGGCAACTCTTGGGGAAAAAAACTTGTAATGTAGCGAATATTATCGAATTTACTGTTCTTCACATTGGATAATATTCGATATTCGATAATATTCGCTACATTACAAGTTTTTTGCCCAAGAGTTGCCTGCGGATGAGGCTATGCGGATTCCATGTGGAAGAACAATACATGGAAAATATTGATATTTTGAAATAGATGTTACAAAATTTGATGTCTTTCATGTTTCGTGATATATTTAGCTTGTCTCATCCTGCAAACTATGCTAGGGTATGCATCTACTGACAGCGCGCAAGCCACTGGGTCAATGCCAATAATTACCGTCTACTGAATATAATTTGTGTTGCATATTTGTTTGCATGTTTGTTTCAAGAAGCTAAGGAATAATAACAGTCTCCGCAGCATTCCCTACCTTGCAGGTACCCTAGTTATTCATTTTAATCAACCCGTTGAAGACTGCAGACTGGCGAAAGCTCGTAAATAATAAATATTTTAAACCAGAGAACGTTTGAAACTTTAATCATGAATCCTGGTTTCGCCTCTTCCATATATAAAAAATAACATTAAATATCTACAATATATTGGAATTTCAGAACAATACTATGTGCTTGTTTCTTGCAAGTTGCAAATGCTTTTCTAATTATAAAAGTTCAATATTCTGTGGCATATGGAATCGCATACTATGCACAGCGTCTTAAATTTCTCCTGCAAAGAGGATGGTTTTCATCGTTTACTCCAAGCGATGGATAGATACGTTATACTGCTCAAGTTACTGCTTGGTTTTAACAAGAAGTATCGTAACATTAGCTAGAAATTAAGTTTCGTAAAATCTACTTTTCAGTGATTGAATGCAGTTGAATGTGTCGCCCAATATGAGGCTCAATCCGAGGCCGAATCTGAGGCCCAATCCGAGGCTACCTTCACAGTGGTACAACTTCAGAGTGGTACAAGTAGTATATGCTATGGGAGCTTTATGTGTGTATGCTATGGGAGCTTTTATTAACATCGTTTTTCTTGCTCTATGGATGATATTTCTTCCTAGTACATCGGGGCAGATATTCAATCATGAAGGGTTCGATAATAACGAGCAATCAAGTGTAAATATTCGGCGGTTTCGATCTTCAAAGCATGCGGCAGGCACACAGGTATGCTGTAATATTATATATTTCCTAGAAATATTACATATAGATAGATGTATAGATGTTTTAATGAAAACTACTTGCAGCCGTGGAGGCTGAATTACGTAGATCTTACAAGGATATGAACTATAAAGGTAAAAGCTTAAGTATAGTTGCAAGTTGAATATATACATAAAAAAATCATTGTATTAAAAATCATTTAGGAGGTAGTAACGTGCGAAGTTTATGGTTACTGTCTGATGTTATTTTAGTAAACAGGTTTTTACAAAGCACTTCTCTTCGCTCGAAGAGGGGAGATTGCTGATGCGTATTCTTGTGATGCGTATTCGAGGGTGGGTCTGATCCAAGTGCAATAAAAGTTCACAATGTCCTTTCCGGAAATCTTTGCACGTTTCAATTGCACCAGTGATGTACAAAACATTTGTAAACAAAATGTTACGTATTTAATTCATATCAGGTTTCCAATAAAAATAAGCTTTTTTCTGATCGTTTGAATGTTTTTTTGATAGCGATGATTCCGTAATATAGAAACATTAGAGCTTTGTGAAGATATCGAGGGCTTTGTAAGGCATATTGACAATGGATAATGTAGTTTTCGACGGGGAAACGAAGGCCAACACGAGGATACTTTCTAACTTTCCTGACATTAGCGTTTGCCCTACATGTACTTCGAATACGAAGATCCGTTTAACTTTCAGGTATCTATGGCTATTGCCCAATTTTCTGATGCGCTAAAAAAATTGACGGAGAGAAGTTATTTCCTTGTAGTTTGTGCGACAAAGTCTGCGAAGGACGGCCTATAACAAGGTCAACAAGGTCTGACAAAACACATAACGAATTGACTAAAGCTTGGCTTATATATCTTCTAGTTTAATAAATATCATTGCTTCAATAAACGATGCAATTGTGTTTTGGCAAAGCACAAGAATACTATAAATAATCTGAAGACTCGATATCTGCCATCTGCCACGGCGTTTGATAAGGTTTTATACCACCAGTGAAACATCAGTTGAAAGCATGTCGACAGGGCAGAATAGCCCAACAGAATATGGACGTGAGAATACAGACGTGAATCGTATATCTCCTCTTTTGAATACAGAGGGGATTTGTGCAAGGTGTTGGTACCTTGAACGTTCTTATCTCAAGAAATGAACAGTACCAGACAATATTGCAATTTTGTTTCAATTGGAATTGTTTTATTTACAATTAATAATCAGTATTTACAAAATACATTACATTATTACACCCTATCATTATTTTGTTTATGTAAAATACCACTCTATAAGGCTTTCGATCTGTAAACCCTGATCTATATCTGTGCAAATAATATACATTATATTGTATTGCAGTATTTGCACTGATGTATATGCGGCTAACTGATTTAAGGCCTTGCCAAAATTAAGGTTTGCTTTTTTATTGCTGCTTAACAAGTTAACAAGAGGCATAATGGATGGGGTAGTCTACCCATTATAAAATAATATTATAAATCTGCCTCACAATTAGGCACTTTGGTTTGCTATGCCACCTCAAAATTCTGAATACAGCAATCATATGCCCCAGTCACACAACAATGTAGCAACTGATGAAGACACCTGGGTACAAGACACCTGCAGCTAGAGAGTTCAAGGGCTGTTCTTGATGAGGTATTGGTGGTGCAGAAGCTACAAATCTAGGGGCAAGGCTGCAAAACTGTTTCCAAGGGCATGTCAAGAAGCAGTCAGGGTCACAAAATTGACCAAATAGATATTAAAAACAATGAAATTTAGGGGATAGATTAGGAGTATAAAAATTGTTTATATGAAAGCATATCCCAGGTGTGCTAACATGTTTACATTGAGAAATCTCAGGTGCAGCATTGACCAATTCTGCAGTCTGGACAGAACAGATGTACTAAATGTGCTTTGAGGAATAGTGGGCTGACATCCAATACTCAAATGCATATCCTTTCATTTATATTTTACTCCAGGAGTGTTTACTGTACAGTACAATCTTAATTAAACTACATACAAATATGAATCTACATAGTAGCAAGACTTTTGGGATCTTAAAAATACACAAAACAAATATGCTCTATAATTTAGAACTAATAAATACTGTGTATGTATATTGCAGTGAACAATGAGGAATATAAATAATATATATAGACATACTGTTTTGACAAAGCGCAAGTGTATAATATTATAAAGATAAAAACTTGCGCCAAATGTACACAATGGCTTTACATGAAGGTAGAACAGCAAGATATTGTCATTATTCTTGACCTCAAGAGCAGCAGAACCATTCTTTAGTTAAAAGCTTTTCGTTTGCGCTGGTATCTTGAAAGCTAACTTCCTTCGTGTTGTCTACTTGTTGAGCAGTCATAAAAGCATTATTTTGTCCTGTCATAACTTAAAACTATCACTTAACTCTTAAACTGCTGAATATTTTGGGCCTTTTTGTTGAATTTAGCAACCTTTACTTTCCACCATAGAAAAAATAAAGTAAATGGCAATAACTAGGGCAAACCATACATTTTTGGAAAGCTTATAGAATAAAGTTTATGAAAAAAATAGTTTTGAAATATTTTTGGCGGTTCGTTGTATCCAGGGGGAGGGGGATGAATGATGACTTTCCATGAATTATGATAAATTTTGTAATTGCACAATTTAAGATTATTGCAGTAAGTCAAGAAAAAACTTGTTTATTTCACAAGTAGCACAAAGTCGTACTAGAGGACCTTGTAAAAACATTTGGGACTTTTCGATTCGATCCACATTTTCATTTTGCAGAAATTTCACATTTACAAAAATAAATATTTGTACAAAAATCCATGGCGACCATCTTGGATTTCTGAAATGCAGTAATTTTTTTTTAACTGACACTTTGTGTTTACAATATATATGGTATATATAATCATACAAGACGTACAGGGGTCATATAGTTACCTCTTGTATGATACATCTACTTGCCCTATTGTATGATATTCAATACAATCTAATTGTAACACTTACTACATATTCCCAAGTACAACTGTGCAGAAATACTTGTCCTAATATAAGACAGTTTAATTTTTTCTGCAGATCCAAGTTCACTGTCAACATGAGCAACTAACTCCTTGTCATTTATAACAGATTTCTTCTCTAAAATCCACGCAAATAACCCTGAAACTGTTTCTTAACATTTCCACCATATTAGATTTCATCAACACGAAATTTGCAATGAACAAAAGCAGAATAACTTCACAAAATCTCAATCAAAACAACCATATTTGTATTTATATGAATCGCCATTACTCTCCCAGTAATGCATTGCAGGTTTAAAAATCTCATGTACCCGCAAACCCGCTGAAAAACGGCAAAAATGTGAGAGGGCTGCTTTGGGGTCGTATACGACCCCATCCGCCGTTTAAGAGTTAAATCAGTAGGAATACAATGGAACACATCTGAAATTCGAAGTTTAGATGAAACAGGCAGAATAACCGAAGATATGCAATATGATCTTTCTCGCACATTGACAAATCCATAAGAAAATAAAAAACACATGCCTCAAACAGCTGTCGCCTGTAAGTCGAATAGAAACCTGCAGATAATCGGGGCATGTTCGTACAGGAAGTATGATTTTTGAAAGATGTGTTTTCGCGAAACTGCTAATAAACATAATCACGCGACAGTGAATTTTTAAGATTTCAATCGAAAAATACAAAAAAACTGCAGGGTATATCGACAACAACTTTTTAGATTTGGATTCAGCGTGTTTTAATCTATAAGAATATGTAAAGTTCTTTTAGCTTAGCGAGGTGTCCAATGAAATTCGTTTTCTAGCCATCTTTTGGTGCACTAGCTCACGGCCTATAAGCCTCCTGAAGCAGTTACTGACGACAGAAATAGCATGGTTATACCATTATGAAATAAACACAATTAGCCTGGCTAGCCTGCCCTGCTGATGTCTTTAAATTTTGGGTTTACGGCATCCTTGCATCTCGAAATTTCAATTTTCCAATCTCAGTCGCTTAAAGTTCTATTTTTCGCGAACCAATCGTTCGAATCTAAAAACTAACCCATTGTTGGAAAGCTGAATGGCTAAACATTCATATGAATATAGTTATATAGGATTTACTGCTTTATTCTTTTCATAATTCACATTTGAATCGAGGATTCCGTTGGGTATCTTGGGTTTCTTCGACCCCCCCCGGTTTTTCGCGGCATTGGGTGTGGCTTTTGGCAGAAGCTTTCCTCTCTCACGCGTTTTCGTTTCGTACCTGCGTTCCTCATTAAGCCTCTGTGTAGGAGAGAGGGGCAATGATGACCTTGTCGAGTAAACGAGTCCAGCAAAAAATTGTATATTGTTCGTTGATATTTTGGTGGTGTTAAGTTACCTACTAAGTGGTACAGTTACCTAAGCAGTACAGTATGTACCAGGGCAATTTGCTAAATTGAAACTGCAAAAAAATTTCCCCACAAGCAGGCACATTATAGACCATTATTTTGCAGAATTACTTGAGCGTAGCATTATAAATATATACATAGCCTCGACTTCATTCTGCCACAAGTAATTTGTTTTCTGCACAAAACTCAAACCGCAGGAAAATTTTGACATATGATTACCTAATTAGATTGAGTGTAAAAGATAGAAGCCAATAATATATAAAGACCTTTCAAAACAAACTATCGTGCAAAGTAGCAGTATAGGTTGAGAATTAAAATACAATAAAACTGCAACCGTGTTGGTGCCAAATTGAGTGAAAATTAAGGAGATACTTTAACGGTGGGTTACCGAGAACGTTGCCACGGCGGGGGCGGGTAGGGTGTTGCTCATTCCCAAATTTACTGACGACACAGGAAAACATGTCTCGGCAAGCGCACAACGTTACCAGTCCGTCGCGCATTGAAAGATTTTAAACACATTTTTAACGCAACTTTTTTGCAACCTAGTATTTGCTCCGTATACAATTACAAGCGTCAGTGAATTGGTTTTGTTCCTTTTGATATATACACAATATGAAAGTAACGACAAACTATTAGAGATTGGCCCTGCAAGAAATCGATAGAGTATGAAAAGAAGTACAATCCTGGATTAGCAAATTTACCCACCAAGTTATTTTCAAATTCTACGTTTTAACCGACGAAGGTCAATTTACCGACACTTTTTTTTTAAATGGCGGGGGGAGGGAGGGTTGACGTGTAAAAAGGAAAATTGCATGAAAATTTCTTGAAAGAAGAAATGACAGACGTTTTATTTTTTGTAAGAGGAAACACTGTTTAGTTTATTTTCGCTTTCAATAAATAGGTATCACTGGTTTACTTGCGGTATTTACTTGAATATCTATAATCCATATTATAAGTAGTATCTAACGAGAACTTTGATTGGCTAATTGCTCGTGCTTTATGACGCAATAAAGCATGGCTACTGTTTTTATTTTTCTTCTTTCGTCTCCGCTTTTTGAATTTTCCTCGGAATTTTCAATACAATATGAACAAAATTATAATAGTTTTAAAATCCAAAGTCTGTCAGAAAGCAAGAAAAAATAGACCTAGACGAGATGGAGAAAGCCAGCCAACAAATGACAACGGGACATAGACGGCGAAGAAAGATTCGCAGCTGTTTCTGAGTTTGAAATAGACTTTTTTGCTTGAAAGTTCGCATTCAACGGCGACAAAAAACGCAAAAATCTGCTATTTTGACATTCAAAGGTACAAAAACTCTATTTAAACACAAACCAAACCAAATTTATCCACAGTTTTAGGTGCAAAAAAATTTGACATTGATTTAGATAACACTATGTCTATAGTTTTTAAGCTGTCAAGATGCAACGACAAAAACTACACAAATACGGCATGTTTATGCATTTCTTGACAGTTTGTCTGAGGAAATTTATTACTACCAACCACTGAACAACAAAAAACACAAAAAATTATTCAAACAGTACCTTCAAATAAACACTGCCTGATATATATATTTGATTCGAGACGTAAAATCCAACTTGACAGCCATGGTCGTCAAAGGAGCTTGACAAAAACCTTCGCTTTTATACCGAATCCAGAACAAAAGTGAAGCAGAACAACGAAAAACCAATCTGTCTATCATTGTGGGCTATTTTTGAACATTTATCAACAGTTTTTGTGCCTTTTTAATTCCTAAATTTTATTGAGTTGCATGTTTTTCGCTCCTTCGCCCGCCAAAATTCAAGATTCTAGTTGTTGCCAAGCAATGAACACATTGAAAATCGTCCGAGCGACGTTACTGATTACATGTTAGGAGAATATCAATATTGATATTTGAACAATATTGTTTACTGTGCTTATATATAAACTCGTCTTCTGCATTTATGGTGTGATAAAGCACTCGGGGAACGTTGGGAGAACACTCGAGAAGCGTGTAAAACACTCGGCTACGCCTCGTGTTTTACACGCTTCTCTCGTATTCTCCCAACATTCCCCTCGTGCTTTATCACACCATAAAGCACGCGGACTCGTTTTCTATTTCTTAAATACAGTACTTTTACAATAATATTGTGCAATATCACAGTATAGTATTTATTCTTCTCATAATATCCTTTACAATTTATTGTCTGTCTCCCTTATTTGACAGCAAGGGCATAGTATGCTACAAATACATTACAAGTCTAATTTTTGGAAGTTTAGGGGTACACCTAATATGCCGCTGTTTGTCAGTTAATAGTAAATATATAGATTATAGTTTCTATTCATATAAAATCATAAGTAACATCCATATTTTTGGGGACATCACGTCAGAAATGTATGAATATAAAGTTAATATAAACGTACCTTTTTTACCTTCGATAGTTCGTCGTATTAAAGTTGAAACATTAGACACAGGAGCTCCGAGTTCACGTTTTGAATTTGTTAACTTCAACTTCTTTAACTATTTGCGTAGCCGCCATGTTGGATTTTGCTCAGCGAACATTATGTCATTGAATGTTGTAACATTACGTCATTAGACGTTGTAATCTAATCGCTGATTTGAATAAGCTCGTCGCTGAATGGCTGCAAGCTAACAAGACAATAGCAATATATCTGCATTCGCAGATACAAAAATTAATAAAACATGATGAAATAATGTTAGCAAAATTAAGGATATCGTGAGCATGATGCCCTCGTGTGGGGAGAAGAAGAGATTAACTCAATAATTCTTGATGAGAGACACGTTTGAATATGTTCTTTAGACTGGCACAGCTCACAACTAAAACAAGTTATCTAGATTGTATAGCCTTGAAGGGGCATTTTAATTATGAACAGTTTGGAAATATCAAGACAGAAAAAATATGGTGGGCAGAAGTCAAAAGTAAGCTCATTATACTTTCAACAATAAACAAAAGCTGCACAGAAGCTCAACTGTACTTCTTAAATAGACAGAAGAGATCACTTACTGTTATTATTGAAAATTTTTGTTTGAATTTGACGATCAAAAGTGTAATTTAAAAAAAAATCATTTTTCACCTTTCAAACTGTGTTTTCCTGTTTTGATTAAATCCCCCCGGGAAACTTACCAGAACACTTTGCGTGGCGCGTGGAAATGACGTGAGCTGACGAAAAGCGTCTGACTCAAAACATTAAAGGTTCTGCCTGAGTTTCACATCTGTTTATAATTCATCTGTACCTTTGCGGTGTGGTTTTTGGCAAAAATTGTTGTTTTATCAATAAGAACTATGAACAAGAAAGTGTTTGAAGATGTTTTGCGGTATCATTTAAAGATTAAATGAAATTTGCAATAGAAACAAATGGACAGTCGCGCGTCTTTATCAACTATATATTTTATCGGCTTTCTCAACATTAGCTATTATATAGTAGCCTCCAATAATTTAAGAATATTTTTTTCAGTCGTGTACATACAGAAACCGTGGTGGTTTATAGTCGAGAAATACTGTGTGAAGGAGATGATTATGTAAAATATACCTGTGTTTATATAGACTACAGTGTTTATATGTAAAAAAATCGCTTTGAAACAAGCTTATTCATGGCAAAGTATATAATTATATATAGCTGTTTATAATATAAAGTTAAAAGTCCAAACGTAACGTTCATATTTATCGTCGACTTGCTTACGTTCGCCCATGTTTTCGCCCCAGGCAAAGTTCAAGCTTGTTGGAATGTTGCTAAGCAATGGAAAACATGCACGCGACGTCAATTATTATATGTAAGGAGAATTTCAATATTGACCTTTTGAATGAAATTATTACCGTTCTTATGTCTTCTTATATTATAAAAGAAATAGAAAATCTCGTCTCGCGCTTTATGGAGTTATTTTGCACTCGGGGATAACGCTTTTAAAAGATCCAAACCATGTCTGATCTGACGCGTGTGCGAATCGCTTCTGTTGCCGGTGCATGTCACAGTGGATAGTGTTCCCCGGTAGAGACTTTAAGATGTGCTAAATCTACGAGGATGACTATCAATATTGAAACTATTTCCCTATAAGATTTATAATAGTTGGGAAGGTACCTGTATGTGATCGGTTAGTTATGGCAATAAAAGACAATAAACTATAGAAATCGTCTTTCTAAAGAACGAGTCATAAACACTCATCAGTTTTGTTTCAGAAGACCAATCACAAAACATGTTAATATTAGGTAGGTACTTACCGCGAGGGGGGACACTATCCGCTAGAAGATATTGTCCGGGGAGACACTATTCGCTAGCAGATAGTGTCCGGGGGTGACACTATCCGATCTGACACTGGTATATATTATTGAAAGATGGAAGTATTTATACAGGAAAAATACTTATAAATATATGGAACACAAATTATATTACGAATGAAATCGTTCAGGAATCTGCGATTGAAGTAATGCCAATTTTTGGAAATAATTTTGTGTTCATGGGCACAAAATTCTTGTAGCAATATTATCTGTGATATTATTGTAACAGTAAATTTGAAAGTATATGTTAACGACGTTGCTATAGCTCCGGCAGTTTTACCCTCAACATCCTAACCCTTACGCTAAATATCCCTATATAACTTTGTCCCGAAATATCGCTCGGAAATTGCCGGACTCTAGGAACTTCGAAATATTAAATGGAAGTAAATACTGTGAGTAATACATATTTATAGAAAGCGGAAATAGACAGCACAGCTTCCGCAAATATACTACCGACAGTAAATCTGACTAGCTGCTAGTTTAAGGGACGCTTATGTTACATCAACTGTGATATTCTAAAAAAAGTCCTTAAAATAATTTATTTTCTCTCATGCTAAATGCTTTGAAATTTGCATACAAGTGAAGAATTGCCATTTTCCCATGATGCATTCACATGAAGAAAATTGCCCATTATATTGCGGCAAACAAATGTTCTTTTTCATATGCCATCCAAAGTATTGTCATACTCTATTTAACTGGCCGGTACATGTTTTTATGGATGTAAACCTTTTTGAATTTTTAATAACTTCCCACCTTCTGCTGTTATAACACTGTAGTTATTCTATAATGTTTCTTTAGAAGACACGAGAGAACTCAAACGGAAGAAAGAAGAGATTTGTGTCTTTTAATGACCCAACATGGAAAAATCAGAAATATCTGGTATGAATTTGAAATTTCTTCGTTCTCTGCAGCCCGATTTAATATATATATTTATTGAATTTGCCTTGTATATACGCTATTTTACATGCATAATTATACACAATTCATGACAGGGAATCTGCAACAGCGTAAGGCAATTACTGCAGGCCTAAGTGTGAAAAATGTTAAGTTACGACTACAATTGAAAAACAGTACAGTTCCTACATACAGCACGATTGTGACGATGTGAGATTTGGGACAGAGTCACACTTGGGGCGAATAGCTTTATAACTACGAGAATCATGAATATTGTAACATGGGTCAAAGATGGAACATATGAAATACTTGAACATTATTGGCTTAAATGAAGAACGTCTATCCGTTTGTAACTTCAGTTTATCAACGAGATGGTTCCTTACCTGAGTTGCTCTAATCGTTGATTTTTGATAAGTGGATTTTTGATAAGTTACATTGCTACATTGTGGAACGACGAACTAAGGCCTGGATTGATGGAGGTTCCAGTTGGCCTGAAGGTGCGGGAAGTTAGACGCAGAGAAGGTTCAATGATTGTCTAGTTCGTGAGTAATTTTGTAAAAGGACACCATGTCGAGATATTCATTCCAATAGCAGATTGGTAGGAGATCCAAAGTTTGAGGTGTGGTAGTATGGTGAACTGAGGAGTAGACTAATAGAGTGGAAATCCATCGATACATTTCATTGTTCTTTTCTGTTTGCTCTTTGTGTTAGGTGGTGAATTAGTTGGATTGATTGACTATGTAACATGTCCCAGGTGGAACTAGCACAATGCAAAATGGGCGTCTAACTTCCTGGTTGTGGATGTCCATGGTAGAACTTATGATAAGATCTTCTCATAAGAGAATATCATTAAATTGGTATCTTTTGTATTTTAGATATCTCCTTCTATGTTAGATTGCCAATATTTCAATGTTTTCAGCTTTTATGGGAGTATATTTTGGTCTCTCGTAAAGTAGTCTTCCTTTGTAACCTCGTTGTTCTGGAGTTATCATTGCTAAATCTTTAGGTCTCCAATCTGAGGAGCTACCTAATAGTGAAAAAGTTACTTTTGAGCTTAGGTTGTTACTCTGTAGGATGAGCTGAAGGTGGTGCAAGAATGATGTATAAGTAGCAGGTGTTCGATTAGGTTTAGGATGTTGAACTGGAAAATCCGTTTCTTTTTCAAAAGTGAGGAACCGATTTAGTTGATAGGACTATAGCTTGCTTTTCTGATCTCTATTCTGTGTGATACATTGCATTTACAAGTGGTAATGATGATAGTTATGCTTTTTGTAAATATTTTACTGTTGTATCGACCTCGTCTTTAGTCCTTCATGATCGTCTGTTGTTGGCTTTAAATCTAACATCAAATATACCCATGAGTACACCTGATGGCTTCTTCCTGACTGTTCATTAATTATTGCACTCTGCCAGGATTGTCCGACAAGCATAGAAATTTGCTGTTTATCTCCTGGTGAATTGAACAGCACAGTGCAATAACAAATTGATGAAATTATAATTATGGTTGTTTGAAATGAATTGCATGCATTTTGTGAAATGAACGGTCAAATGATATGAATCAACAATAAGTCACAATTCAATCGAATTCGCAAATCCTCCTGGCCGGCTATTTCCGGCTGTTCAAATTTGAGCGGCCGGAAAAAATTATGCGTGCAGATTTTACTAGTCCCTCTTTGGCTTCTTCGATTTTATCGTACATCATGTAAAATACAATATAGTAACACAGAAAGAGGGACTTGGAGCAAGTCTAACGGCTATTGATATCATGGAAAGTTGAGAACGGCTACTTGAAGTTGAGAACGCTTTCCCACAGACAGCACAAGGATAGCACATATTTACCAAACTGTGATCAAATATCAAACGAATTTTTTCGCAATATTCTTCACCATATACATTAAAGTATTCAATCTTAGCATTCAGGGATTCAAACTTAGGTTTCAGCAATTTACCTTTTTTGAGGTTGACCTGCCGGGTAGCACTTGTGCTGAAACGCAAGTTTTCGGACGGACAAACAGTAATGTAGTATAACATACACTATTAGAATTGCTGTTGTCTCGCAATAATATAAACGAAATTTGGACACATTTTTGTCGCAAATAAATAGAAACGCAAATAAACGAGACGCAAATAAATAGAAAATGTCGCCGTGCGACTAAATGAACGTCACTTGCAAATACAGACTATGACCTGTGTCTATCGCTGATATGATAAAATGCTTGGAAACAGATCGACGTGCATGTGCTGTTATACCTTAGCTGTTTAACGTCTTGGTCTGCATATCTTGATTGTGTACTCACTTCAAATATAAAGTGAATTCAAACGACGACAACAATAACAATTATTTTCATTAGCTACAGTAAACACACTGTGAATATGAAGACTTTGTAGCCAAAATGATTTCAAGTATTTAGCTCCTCCAAATATAACCAAATATAGCTCAACTTTATCGCTAAAAGCACGGTTACTCAAAGCTTGTTGTGGTTTTATGTACTATGAATGTCGACTACCTTGACCATGACATAACACCTACTGTGACATGCGCTAACAAGTTGCTATTTATGTATGCTCTGTCGCTTAAATTTGAACAAAGTGAAACTGTAAAGGTAAACTGCGCACTCTTGACGTCTTGCCACGTTAACTACACTTCAACAATGGCCATGAAACTAAGTATTTGGTGATCGACTCTCCTGCTCCAACCACATTGACGAGAGCCAGTTATGTCATCGTGTCTTCCCCGTGGCGCCGCCTCTGTATCATTGAGGCAGTTTCGTTTAGATGCACTTTATATTTTAAATTAGTCTATCAAGATATGCTGACCAAAACGTTAAACAGCTAAGGTACAGCGGGGCACATCAGTAATCAACTATATATCCAGGCATTTTATCATATTCATGATAGACGCCAGGTATACCGTATATATAGTCTGTATTTATAAGCGATATTCATTTAGCTGGACAGCGACAGTTCCTTTCATTTCTCGCGTCTCAAAGGAAAATCCACCTCTATATAATTTTATTCAAATTCAGCGCCGTAGTTTGTGCGTTTGTTAACGAGGTTTTTACTAAGTACGAGGCACAGAATCGTTACAAAGTATATAGTCACTAAATGTTTTGTACACGTGAACTGGCGAGTGGGATGATTCAAAACCAGCCAATCATCGTAAAGTTGGTGTACAGTTGAACCTCGTACGTCGAGTCTGTTTTATGCTCTGTCGAATAACTTAACTAACTTAACATTATCTTATAGTAAAACGTTCAAACTATAAGCGTGTGAACTTTGTTTTACGAATTAACCTAACTTTAAGAAGAATTTAACGAAGTAAGAATTTAATGACGTAATTCTATAATTACCTGACCGAGCGAAATATACCCAACATGCTCACTTTTGCATTGACTTTGTGTTACGAAACAAATCTGCCAGCCGGGTTTGGTTCTTATCAGACTTTGACAGTTTGAAGTATCATTTATCTAACTTATCATGCCTAATGGGAAAGGTATTTGCGTATTAAGTTCAAAATGGTTCGAAATTTACTTTATTAATGTTTTGTAGCAAAGAATGCCCATTATATTTCCATTTGACGTATAACTAATGTTTACATGGCCTGCGGAATAAACTGAAATATTTTTAAATAATTCTATATACTACCGTATAACGTTTACGGAAATGTGTCCAAGTTTCATTTAAATCTCAGTGTATATTATAATACAGTCCATACCCATAAAACGTTCGTAAATTGACGATTTTTCAGACCTTTTGTGCTGATTTAGAAAATGGTAGATAGTATTCTCTTTATTAACGAATTTAGAGACATATTTTACTCTTTGAAATTCTTATAAAACAAAATTTACAAACTTTTGTCTGAAATGAATCAAACAGCTCAAAGCCAAAGGGGCGATTTGTATGTAAATTGGGAGATTTCGAAGATTTGATCAAGTGTAGAAATGGTTCAGATTTCCTGTATATTTGTGAAAGGTCAGCGTACTGTATAAAGGACATTAGCACTGTTATATTTACTAAGACTGGTTATTTTTATCAATGTTGCAGAGTGGAGGAATCACTGCAGATCACAATGTTGATAATGTTTGGGCAAAAGGATATACTGGGAAAAATATAACTGTAGCGGTTGTTGATAATGGAATTAAGTACACACACGAGGAGTTCAAAGGTCGTTATGTAAGTAAAATTTTAATCGTATTAATGGGAATAATGTTGTCATCTTTTCTGAAAAAGATTTGAAAATGTAATTTCTCCCTCAAAACTTCACATGTCTATGCACATGTTTCCACACGCCAATGTTCTAAACAACTTATCAAATGAACCAATACATATATATAAAATAGTTACAAACACTTGTAGTTATAACATACATGTTGCAACCACTAGTGCTTGTAACTAATAAGCATTTTCGCTAATCATTTGTATGTGCATGGTTTACAAGCCAGGATATTTGACGTAATCTTCTTCATAGTGGAATTGAACTTTTAAGTTAGTGGAAAACCAAGAATTAAGATTTAAGGTGGCTCGATACAGTATTTTAAAAAATGAAAAATTAATGATTTACGTCCGACTTTTTGGACAATTATTACTTGTTGGAAGGCAAAGAGTGTATGACTTTTATAAACTAATATCGAAGGAATTTGATTTTTTAACAAAGGTCACATAGTTGCCGTTGCTATGGCAACAATGACGTTTCAATATGGCTGATATTTCCATTTAAAATAATTTAACTCGAAAACATTCGGTGAACCCCACTTTTTATTTCATAAAATACTTTCTTTTAGTATCAAGGGCGAAAATCCATCTCTAAAAGTGTGTGGGGGGGGGTGGGGGATGGGACCTGCTGATAGTTTTGGAGGCATGTAACACGCTTAATATTTTCAGGGCATTTCCGCATAATTTATAGACATCTCCCGACGGAAGCGTAACTTGGGTCTAAGCGTTAGGGGTGTAGGTATGTTTTCCCCGATGAAAGGGCGTAAAGGACAGTAAAGGGGCCAAAACTAAAATTGTCTATTGAGGCCCCATGCTGCTAGGACGAATGTAGGTATCGAGTTCCGAAAGCTGGAAGGCTATAGGGGGTATAGGGGCATGCCTCCCCAGAAACATTTTGAATCTCTGAAATGCCATTTCATGCACTTTGGGGGAAGACTTTACAGAATTCTAATGATGAGAACATGTCGTATGAGCAAAACTGGAGATAATTACATATTGACCCCCCTCTGCCCAAAAAGTGGGGGGATTCATCCCCCCCCCCATCCCCCCAGGATTGACGCCCTTGTTTAGTATATTGAATTATTTTAACGATTTTCAAAAAATTCTGTCGACCCAAAAAAATGTTATTATGAATAATCACCTTTCACAAATATGGACAATTTTGGGTTGACAGAATTTTTTTTAAATCGTTAAAATAATTCAATATACTAAAAGAAAGCATTTTATAAAATAAAAAACGGGGTCACCGAATTCGTTTTCTAGTTAAATTACTTTAAATGGAAAATATCCGCCATATTGAAACATCATTGTTGCCATAGCAACGGCAGGTATGTGACCTTTATTAAGAAATGTAAACTCTTTCGATGTAACTTCATAAAAGTCATACTCTTTGTTTTCCAACAAGTAATAATTGTCCAAAAAGTCAGACGTAAATTGTTAATTTTCCATTTTTGAAAAAAGTGTATCGAGCCACCTTAAGTTGAAATATTTCAATTTAGCTTCCAAAATTGAGCCATGACTATATCGACCACGATTCGGATCCTACGCCATCTGAGGGGTAAGTATTGTTTTACACGTTCATATATTTTTCCATTTTATATATATTTATATACAATATTAGAATGAACAGCTTTTGCTTTTGTGAATTTCGCCCTGCCATTTTGATCAACTCTGATCACGTATCTAATAAATATCGTTTTATTATATGCAGGGTGTCCAAAAAAAAGTATCTCTGTTTGATCTAATGTAGCACGAAAACTACAACAGGTATTTCACTCAAATAATTTGTGTTGTATTCACAATTGGCTGACGTAAATTTTGGAATATAACACTTGAATTTTGATGCAATATTGACCGAGATACAGTTGTTTGAAGTTGCGGTACGTTTTTAAAATTAGTGAAAAAACGGCTTATTAAATTGATTTGAAAACAGTTGCCATTCTATCACGAGTATTGTCAGATTTACTGTAGATTTACAGTAGATTTATCTACTACAAATCCTTGTAGATTTACTATTTTGTTAGTCTTTTGTAACCCTTTGGAATAAAAATGGATAATACACTTTGACAGAAAATTTAGTTGAAAACATTGAAGACAGCTTCGTGAGGCAATTGTTTTGGCATGTGAAACTTTGGATGAGGAACTGATCCAGAATTCTTTGATTGCATGGTTTCCAGAGCAAGACGACGTATTCATGCTCAAGGACAACCTTTTCCAGCTGATCAAATCTTTATCTTTGGAACAATTACGTTGTACATATGTTTAACCAAATAGATATTTGATCGGGCCGTCGTTTTATGCTAATGTTTGGCAATTTAAAAAACGCTTATTCAACTTCAAACATCCGTAGCTCGGTCAATATTGCATCAAAATTCAAATGTTATATACCAAAATTTAAGTTAGCTCTTTTTAAATATAATGAAATTTATTTGAGTAAAATACCTGTTACGAAATATTAATTCAAACAGCGATACTTTTTTGGGGGACACCCGTTAGATACTGATACAGTATTTACGTATGGCTTTAAGCCTTTATTCATGTGAAAAGCCATTTCAAGGTTTGTTCTAAACTAACGTCAACCATTCAGGAACGCGAAACGATTATTCCACACGTGCGAAAAACGTTTCGGCCAATTAGCGTGAGCGTGTGTTAACGTACGAGCAATTTCATTCACGGAATCACGGCCAATGTTCACGACAGGAGCTTGCTATAGTTTGCCGTCTTTTTCTGGTTGTTTAAAGTTTATTAAGTTTGAACCGGACAAGTTTGACAATGTCCAAAATGCGAAAGATTTACAACATTAGAAAAACCAATTGATGACTATATTCTTGAACAAGAAAACAAGAACGCTCATGCTAAAACAGACAGAGATGTAAAGTTGCTTATTCAGCTTTTGAGTCAAAAAGACGAGCTACGAATGTTGTTCCTTTCCTGCTATAGTTGCGTTCCATCATGGCTCTGGTCAAAAGTGGCAACTCTCGGTCACGTTTGACCGCCAACTGTCATCAACTCTCATGCATACACTCTTATCGACTCATCAACTTTGAACGGGTTAAAATTTTTGATGAGAGTTGCCTAAGAAAAGCTAAAAAGGACATGCAAACTCTTTGTTTACCAACAGTTAAGAATGCGTACACAATTACACTGTTAATTATTAATTATGGCGTCATGACCAGCAGTTCGTGCTTGAAAACAAGAACGGCAATTTACGCAGTTTCACTGTCGCCATCAAAAACGGCGTGTTGACAAAGACGTCCGTGTTGACAAAACCGTCACGCTAATTAAGCTCTATTATGACGTCATTACTGTAATAATAATAATAATAATAATAATAATATTGCTCCGACAACCCAACCGCAACATATTTTCTATAAATAAAGAGTCCGCAGTCCGCCGTCCGCAGTCCACCAAACCATTAAATTAAGTGCCATAAAAACAACCCAGAAACACATCATTCAACAGGCGCTACTGTGCCTTTAAATAATTTAAATCGAAGTATGGCCTGGGCTTGGGCTTCGGCAATAAACCAATACGTTTACTATTGTACACAACTCGGACGGCCTGCTATGCGAGACAGCCCACTAGCCCAGCAAGTGAGATGCATGAATTAGAAATTGTAAACAATGTCAATGCACTCAACTGGCTTTGCCGGGACATCTTTCCAAAATGCTATTTGTGTCGAAACTCGCTATTTTATTTTAATACAGCTGTTAAAGTACTTCACCAACTTTGTTTTTGTCTTCTCTACTTATTTAAATAAGTTACGCATATATCATCGTATTATAAAATACTCAGATAATTTGTTCCTTTTAATACTGGTCAAGGAATTTGTCCACGTTATATATCCGTACGTTCGACATACATCAAGGCAAGTGTAAAACCTAAAGTATTTGTGAAATCATTAAAAGTATTCGGCATAAAGAATATACGCGCTCCAAATTCGTCGCTGCAGGTTTTTACGTTTTTACGTAATTTAAAAGTAGGCTATATCTTGGCTCCTTGCTCCGTTTGTTAAAAAAATAACATAGCACATAAGTAGAATAAGTCGGTCATTTATAGTATTCCCACAAAATTTATAAAACAACCACTAAACAATAAACAAGATAAAACATATTTAAGAACACTTACAGTGAATTTGAACTTTCAACAAATTCGACCTCCATGGCTCCATCTGCACGTGTGAGTGGTGTGACGTGTCACTGCTCATGGTTCAGCCTGATTTTCTCCATATATAGGCAGGTTGCACGCACGCTTTTTCCACATTGTCGCAAACTCGCAAATTGGCAACACGCAGACTCGCAAACTCGCAACCGGTAGACTCGCAACTTGCAAACTCGCAACTCGCAATATAGCCGCCCTCTCATCTAGTGAGAATGAATGTCCAGATTAACAATATGTTAGTATTTTCTATTTATGGTTCTTTTTAACCATGTAGTAAGCTATATTTTCCAAGGCTGCCCTGGGGGGGAATTGCTCGATGGGCCCCAGATTTAAGTGAGCCCCAAAAATACTACAAAAGGAAAAAAAAACTGGGGAAAGAAGTCAGAGGGTTGTAAGAGGTGGGAGGGATCATAATCTCATTTTCCATTCCCAATTTTAATTGCTATTTTTATTGCTTTTTTGTAATCCCAGTCGTCTCAGCAAGTAAAGCCTGTTACAGACATTACTTTTATCCTCTAAGTAATGTTCCGAATATTCCTCAAAATATCTAATGACTAAATGTATTAAACCAAGTACATTTAAAGTACTTGTCTGCAGTAAACGACTCCAGCTGAGCAAGTGACATTCATGTGGACTACTGTCAAGCTTCGGCGAGCGATATTTTAATATAATTCATCCCAAACGGTCCATTCTGCATCCAAAGCCTTCAAGGTATACGTCTTTGGCCTTGAAAACCACAAATTTCCTGTATAAAATACTCTAAACCAGAGTAATTCACTCGAACTGACCAAGTGACGATTTCGTACAAATTTCGGCGAGCGATATGCTTACATCAATTCATCCCCAGCTGTCCAGTTTGCGTCTAAAACCTTCACGATAAGTAGTTATTGCCCCGTAGAGTTTCCCCGTAGAGTTTATAGTCTTTTTGCCCTGAATGGCGGCCATCTTGGATTTATCATGCAGGTCACGCGTCCACTACGTATAAGTCAGCAATCTAGGTTTATTATATCTATGGTCTAGAGACTCATTTCCCTTAAGTTTACGGTTACTACACGTACTTACGGTAACAGCAGATGAAGCGTCAATTCTAACTGACAAATTGGCCATTCTAGATCGTTGGAAAGAACACTTCTCAACGCTACTGAATAAACACACAAGCACAACCAGAGCTAGTTTCAACATCGTACAAAAATCTATCCGACATGAATTGGAACAGCCCCCAACAATAGTAGAAATTCAAAGGGCCATCAAAAGCTAACAAAATGGTAAAGCCATTGGAGAAGATGGAATCCCAATTTAAGTTCTAAGACATGGAGGGCAGGTTCTACTTGAGACACTTCATGATCGTATCACTCTGTTCTGGGAAAAAGAAGGCATTCTAAACAATCTGAAAGATGCAATAATTGTTACGATGTACAAAAAGAAAGGCAACCGTTCGGACTGTCGTAATTATAGGGTATCTCGCTGTTTGATATCACCGCAAATATCATGGCCAGGTATCGTCTAGTGGAGGTAATCATACACCAAGAAGATTCAGAGTCACATTGTGGATTTAGGAGCAGCCGGAGAACCGTTGACATGGTATTTCAGTTTCAAGAAAAGTGCATTGAACAAAACGTTGGCCTTTCTGAAGTGTTTAGCAATCTGACCAAGGCACTCGACACAGTATCGCGTGAAATGCTGTGGCAAGTCCTCTCCAAAAAAGGCATACCAGACAAGTTTATCAATATTCTCAAACAACTTCATGGTAACTTGAAATGAAGGGTATGTGCCGATGGTGAATTCTCCGAAAGATTCCTGATTACAACTGTCGTTAAGCAAGGGCGTGTCATTGCTCCAAGTATCTTCATCCTGTTTTTGGGAACAATACTAGACGAAGCCTTGAAAAACTATAATGAGGGCATCTATAATGAGGACAGACTTTATGAGAGAGTATGGAACAGTCATGATCTCACCATCAAGACAAAAGTGGCGGTCTTTAGAGCTGTGGTTATGAGTACCCTCCTGTATGGCAGGGAAACATGGACAGCGTATAGACAACACATAAAGCAACTGGGAATTTAAAAGAGTGCTTACGCAAGATTCTCCATGTAAATTGGCAGGACAAAACCCCCAACACTATTGTACTGCAGAAAGCAAACGCTTGCACAGTTGAAAGCTTACTAAAAAGAGGCAGTTGCGGTTAGGGAAACAGACTGCCAAAACAACTTCTATATTGGAGCACTGGAATGTGGAAAACGTGATCAAGGAAGACCTCGGAAACGCTTCAAAGATAATCTGAAGAATACCATGAAGATCTGTGACATACAAACTGCTGACTTTGAACAATGTGCAAACAACCGAAGTGGATGGAGAGCTACCGTTCGCCTCTTCGAGAGGACAAATATTGAACAATTCGGGCAGGCAAGACTGAGAAGGAAAAACCCGAACATGACTGCCGAAACTGGCTTCCGCTGAACAAACTGCACAAGACCCTGTGACTCCGCCGCGGGACTGGCCGCGCACATGTGCGACGAACATCCCAGGCAGTCTTCTTCGGATACGACGTGACAACCATCATCACAATACCATGAATGAAAACTTTCAGCTGGTATCTGCAATTGAACGAATTCAAATTATGGAAATCTGTTTAAGGTGGCTCCCTAGGGTTTTTACTCAAGACAACACTGATGAAATAAAACGACTCCCAAACCATTACCGTGCGTGATATGAGCACGAAATTCGCCAAACATGCGTTACATTAGTTTGAAGATTTTTCAAAAGTAAATTTGCGCTCAAACTCTGTTACCATGGCAACAGCATGTCTTCAATAAAGTACGTTTTTTCTATTCTTCTTGCCATTTTGAAGATTTTCTTCGGTAAATTTTATTGAAAATTTGCAAATCAAAGAGTAGTGTTTCAATGGTTCTTTTGCTGTATTTAAAAAAAATTAAATCGATACATTTTCGAGTAATGTAAAAAAAGGTTCAAAATTGATATTAAAAAAAATGTATCGATTTAATTTTGTGAAAATGTGTATTTAGGTTAACGAAAGTAATGTCTTTATACGTATGAAATTTAAAAAAAATTCACCGAAGGAAATAAAAGAAATTCAAAGTTATGTTTGAAAGATGCCACACGACTATTTTTAATTTCCCGCCATGTATACGAGAAACGTTACCCTCGGGGAAAAAACCCTAGGGAGCCACCTTAACACAAAATTGTTGTTGCGCAATTTTACTGTAAAAGTATAAATAGTAAAGTAAATACCGTGAGAAAGATTTATTTATAGAAAGCAAACAAAGGAACCTGTCATAGAAAGCGGAAATAAACTAAACAGTGCTTCCGCTTAAAACAAAATTTCCGTTTCGGAATTCGGAAGAGAATTTCCATTTTTCAATACGTTTTCATGGATATTCCTTTTTTGAAGAATAAAAATGTATTATTGTTTATCGATAGCCTGTTGAAACTTTCCACTATCCTTAGGATCTCTGGGTTAAATTGTTTGATCAATTTGCTAGGTACTGTAATTCCTCGAGTCTATTGGTCAAGGGTTTTCATGGGTTAGAAATAGTTTGTCTATGCTTAGGTTTTAACGGTGCCTGAATACTGTTTTTGCAAATGGGCTTTATTTTTTATTAGGCATGGTACAAATTGCGCTGGTGTCATTGCTGGGGCCGCCAACAATGGAATCTGTGGGGTTGGTGTGGCATACGAAGCCAATATTGCAGGTATTCATTTACATGAAATACCTTTCCAGCTGGTAATTACAAGCCAAATTATACTGGCTGCTAAGATCTGAAGTTACGTAGACATGCCAAACACACCTACGAAAATCATTGATTCAAATGTTTTCGAAGGTTTTCCTGCTATAAAGGCCATTTTCCATTTCAAACATATCGTAACGTTCCGTACCGTAGCATATTCTTTTGTGTCGAACTCATTAGTTCTACCCGAGTGCTCAGGAAACAAAAGATACGCTACGTTAGGATTTCAGCAGACAGAGGTAATAATTACCTGTAAGTTCAACTTGCTAATCGATCATTATTTAGTTTAAAGCCTGTGACAAGGAAAGTTTGGTATTATGTATTTAGTATTGTGGTCTTGTGTGAGGTCTCTTGTTGGCTTGTTGCATTGTTATCTACAAATTCATGTGATGACGATTTGGTTAGAGTAGTCATTGATTTGTGAAACATGGCTATTTTCTCTTTAAAATCATAATATATGTACTTTTACTGTCTCTTTTTCACAATGGTAAAAAATTACAGTTGGAGAGACCCTTAGTTAGCAATACATTTCAGGACCAAACTTCACACCTATTTAACACATTACCCAATAATGTGAGATCTTGCCCTGACTTTAACACTTTCTGTAATGACACTAAAAAGATCATTTACACCAGGGCATTAGAGCGTCTTAAGTAATTATTTATATTTTTATATTTTTATATTGTTAATATATTCTTCAATATTCCATTTAATTGTATATATATATATATTCTATTTTAAATTATTATTTTTTGTATATTAGGTAGTGAACAAGTGAAGAGCCACTATGTGGATATATTGTTCAATAAACCATTATTATTATTATTATTATTAAATTAGGAACACTTTAACTTTTTTCAGGCATTCGATTGATCAACACAGCTCTCCCAAATGACACAGATGCGGCAAAGGCATTATATCCTTTTGCTGGTCATGGAATTGATATATTCTCCAACAGTTGGGGTCCATCCGATTCTGGCACTGTTGTCAAAGGCCCAGGACCACTGACTTTGCTGGCATTACAAGAGGGTACAAGCAAGGTAAAATACAGCTAGCTAATACTTCTCTATTATCTGCCTTACTCAGCACCAACTTCGTACCCATGGCCCGCCCGCCAGAATTTTTAAACGTGACGGCAATCTCGTAGCCAGAGTATGCCCGTTCGCAGGTTAGGTAGTGGGCATGACTCAATGAAAAATGGAATGAAATCACCTATGATTTCATACGTGGGTTATACGCATGCTCGTGCTCTATCCGCGATGCTGTATTAATGCGGGCGTCAATTGTTGCAATTATAAACAAAATTGTAGAATTTGTCGAATAATTTTTATGGATTATTGGTCAGGAAATTAATAATTGAAAGTGTTAGACTGTCAGAGACTCAGGGAGCCGAGAGGAAGGAAGATTTGTGCTATATTTTGTAACACTATAGATTGTAATGCATCGTTTCTCAACTAGCAGTTAAAACCAGACATAGTGTTTATAATATGATATACAAAATATCCTCTGGAGCCAGAACGTATGATTGTAATTGATTGAAAATCTTCTAAATTAAATTGAATTATCATGCAGTGTTTCAGCTAAAAATATGTTACATGGAGTAGATTACACCACGTCTGACATTGTGGGTGTATGTCAGTATAAACATTTTAATGTAGGCTAAAACATAATTTTCATATGCTGGTGTATGCCTGCTTACAGCAGCCATGTACAGTCAGTTCGAAGCTAGCTGTCCGCTACTTCAAGGGGATATGTATGATAAGCACAGTAGCAGACAATAGGGAGTGGGGAGGGGGGATCGGCTCCCAATAATTTCCAAATGCTTTTGAAAGATTGCTGATTAACTGTGTAACATAGCTCAATTTTTAATAAAACCATATAACCAAAAACTTTGACTTAGTCGAGGACTACAGTTCAACGGAGGGATCATTCTCGACATATAGGCACGTATGTGACACTGAGATCACTAAGGAAACGATTTTTGCCACGATTCATGCGCTATATGCGCAATAAAAACCATAATAGCAATGAATATCCAGCGATGTCTTTCTATACGTTTGAATTAATTTATCGTCTAAATTTCCCTTTCTGCCCTTTGCTCCTGTTTGTTTTGATTCACATTAACAGAGTATTTTTTCGATTGCTCAAATTTGACTGTATATATTATCTTTAATTGTGTTAGCAAAGAGATCTATATTTCTCCTGGGATGGCTTTTAAGCAGGGCGAATTTTGCCAGGTATTAAACGCCTGCACGCGAAAAATATATATACGACCATAACATGTCATGTCTATATGTTTGTAAAGCAGTCACCGACTCAATGTATTGATTTATAACAGTGTATAGTGTTTCATCTGCATATTAAATTGATACATAAGACTTTATAACCTATATCGCTAGTATCAAGGAAAGAGGAAAGAGTTAGATATATTAGTATATAACAATGTACTTTACACGTGCATAGCTTAAATCGAGGGAAGACTCATTGTACATGGTTGCGGTTACATTAGTTAACAAGCATGGCCTAATAGTGTTATTAACCATTAACAAGGAAAACATATGGTATTTATAGATGGAGTAAAATTATTAGAGGGTGCATTAGGGTAGCATGTAAGTGGGCTTTCGGTATTTGAATTAGCCCAATGAAGCACCGCCCCCCACCCCCCTTAATCTTACAGATTGGACAACTTATGCTGACATTTTCCCGGCCTCTTCCTGAGAGCCAAGTGCCTTCTTATACGAGTTTGACTAATAGTCGAGGGTCGAGGGTAATAGGTCGAGGGCGAGGGTAATAGGTCGAGGGCGAGGGTATAATAGGTCGAGGGCGAGGGTATAATAGGTCGAGGGCGAGGGTATAAAAGGTCGAGGGCGAGGGTAGAATACTAGAATGTCGAGGGTCGAAAAATGCATGTCGAAAATATAGAAAAATATGGCGAGAGAAGTTCAAGAAATTGAAGAAATATCTATATCTTTTTTATGAAAGAGGGGGCAAAATTTCTAGATCTTTCTAGATCTTTATGAAAGAGGGGGCAAATTTTAGATACTTTTCTTTAGTACATATACGTATAACAATACTGATGCGAGATTTTCGCGCAGTTTCAATTTGGACAATGGACATGGACAATGCGAAATAAATATTATACATGCGTGTCCTATAGAATAAATTGTAATTAGATTCCTAACTGTCAATATTTTGTGTCACCATGGCAAACATTCACTGATTCACACACGGATATTTCGCGCATGATACGGCAGTGAACGTTTTTCGCACGGTCTGCGTGAATTCTAATACTGCGCGACGTTTTACTAGATACAAGTAACTATATTTTAGCTAATTTATCTATCTGCATTCTATAGAGGGCTGGGTAATATAAACCCAGTTCAAACCTTTATCCAGACATTTTGCCGACAACTATGTGTGATAATCAATACAATAAAATCGAAGCAAAATGATATACCCGGAAAGGCCCAGACACACCGGACGCGATTCGGCAACGCGAAGCGATTTTTCAGTTTTTAAAAGTAAATAAAACCGTCTATGGAAGGAAATTTTAAAAGATATGGAGGCCAAATAACTCAAACTGTTATAGCGCTTCTGAATATTTCAAAAACATAAAACAGGATCAAAGTTATATGTCAGTCAAAATCGAAAAATCGCGCCGCGTTGCCGATTGTATTGATTATCACACATACTTGTCGGCAAAATGTCTGGATAAAGATTTGAACTGGGTTTATATTAAAGTTAATAAGTTATTCGATTTTGACTGACATATAACTTTGATCCTGTTTTATGTTTTTCAAATATTCAGAAGCGCTATAACAGTTTGAGTTATTTGGCCTCCATATCTTTTAAAATTTCCTTCCATAGACGGTTTTATTTACTTTTAAAAACTGAAAAATCATTTCGCGTTGCCGAATCGCGTCCGGTGTGTCTGGGCTTTTCCGGGTATATCATTTTGCTTCGATTTTATTGTATTGATTATCACACATAGTTGTCGGCAAAATGTCTGGATAAAGGTTTGAACTGGGTTTATATTACCCAGCCCTCTATAGAATGCAGATAGATAAATTAGCTAAAATATAGTTATTTGTATTTAGTAAAACGTCGCGCAGTATTAGAATTCAGACCGTGCGAAAAGGTTACAGCATTCACTGCCGTAACATGCGCGAAAGATAATCCGTGTGTGAATGTTTGCCACGGTGACACAAAATATTGACAGTTAGGAATCTAATTAGAATTTATTCTATAGGACATGCATGTATAATATTTATTTCGCATTGTCCATGTCCATTGTCCAAATTGAAACTGCGCGAAAATCTCGCATCAGTATTGTTATACGTATTATGTACTAAAGAAAAGTATCTAAAATTTGCCCCCTCTTTCATAAAAAATATATAGAGATTTCTTCAATTTCTTGAACTTCTCTCGCCATATTTTTCTATATTTTCGACCCTCGACATGCATTTTTCGACCCTCGACCTTTTATACCCTCGCCCTCGACCTATTATACCCTCGCCCTCGACCTATTACCCTCGACCCTCGACTATTAGTCAAACTCTTCTTATACGAGTGCATTGCAGCTTACTCTAATGAGTAGTTTGCCTGTGTGATAGAATAATCAAAATAAGGACTTTATTGCATGGCAAAATTTACTGTTTATGTTTAGAAATGTAGTTAATCAGTATTTCTCACTCTGCTGTTGACGCATATTTATTCTGTCTAATATATGATACTCTGTCTATAGCTAGACAATTTTACTCATTAAGGAAACTTGAAATCCTTACCATTAAGCATACTGGCATGATGCGAGCAAACCAAATTTGCACCCTTAGTCCCCCAATATATTGCAAAGTGTTTGTCGCTGCTTCAAGACTGTGTTGTAAACTTTTCTTAGTAAATATAATGCACCAGTCAATGTAAATCCCCGCTCCCCCAACAGTGCATGGAAGTGCGTGCAATTTAGTGGGGAAAGTGGTGATTTTTAGCAAATATGCCCCGATGACCGGGAATGTGGATGACTTTTAACGCGTTCCAAACAATTTTGAATAATTCCAAAGTAGCAATTTCAAAAGAAATATCCATAATTTTGCGGAATTTACCTATTTTTTCCGCAAAAATTCAATAAATTTCAAATTAAAAGAGATTCTTGTAAAAGTTTAAAAAAAAATCCCATTTTTTTGCGAAAAAGTGTTAACATGACATTTAAAAAGATAATTGAATTTTGCGGAATAAAAAATTATCAGCTTATTTTCGTGTTAGTTTAAGATGATTTTGCGGAATAAAAAATTATCAGCTTATTTTCGTGTTAGTTTAAGATGATTTTGCGAATTACATATATTTCCTATTCAAAATCAATCAAAATTAAAGAAATTTGAAGAAAGGTAAATAAATTTTGTGAAAAATGTTATTTTTTGCAAAATATTCTATGGAACATTCACTTTCTAGCAAAAAAACTTATTTTCAACTAAAATATTTTAATTGTCTGCAAAAATAATGAAATGTGGAAAAGGAGAAATGGTATGAAAAGGGACTCCGAAATTCGGACACCTTTTTTGCTGGAAATGAAATGATTATCAAAAAATTGAGAAATGATAAGAAAAGGGAGTTGTTTGCTGGCAATGAAATCATAGTAAAAAAATGGAGAAATGATAAGAAAAGGGAGTCCGAAATTCGGACACCTTTTTTGCTGGCGATGAAATCATTGTAAAAAAATGAAGAATTTATAAGAAAGGGGAGTCCGAAATTCGGACACCTTTTTGCCGGCAACGAAATAATTGTCAACAAATGGAAAAGTGGTAGGAAAAGAGAGTCCGAAATTCGGACACCTTTTCGCTGGCAATGAAATAATTCTCAAAAAATGGAGAAATGATAAGAAAAGGGAGTCCGAAATTCGGACACCTTTTTTGCTGGCGATGAAATCATTGTAAAAAAATGAAGAATTTATAAGAAAGGGGAGTCCGAAATTCGGACACCTTTTTGCCGGCAACGAAATAATTGTCAAGAAATGGAAAAGTGGTAGGAAAAGAGAGTCCGAAATTCGGACACCTTTTCGCTGGCAATGAAATAATTCTCAAAAAATGGAGAAATGATAAGAAAAGGGAGTCCGAAATTCGGACACCTTTTTTGCTGGCGATGAAATCATTGTAAAAAAATGAAGAATTTATAAGAAAGGGGAGTCCGAAATTCGGACACCTTTTTGCCGGCAACAAAATAATTGTCAAGAAATGGAAAAATGGTAGGAAAAGAGAGTCCGAAATTCGGACACCTTTTTGCCGGCAACAAAATAATTGTCAAGAAATGGAAAAGTGGTAGGAAAAGAGAGTCCGAAATTCGGACACCTTTTCGCTGGCAATGAAATAATTCTCAAAAAATGGAGAAATGATAAGAAAAGGGAGTCCGAAATTCGGACACCTTTTTTGCTGGCGATGAAATCATTGTAAAAAAATGAAGAATTTATAAGAAAGGGGAGTCCGAAATTCGGACACCTTTTTGCCGGCAACGAAATAATTGTCAAGAAATGGAAAAGTGGTAGGAAAAGAGAGTCCGAAATTCGGACACCTTTTCGCTGGCAATGAAATAATTCTCAAAAAATGGAGAAATGATAAGAAAAGGGAGTCCGAAATTCTGACACCTTTTTTGCTGGCGATGAAATCATTGTAAAAAAATGAAGAATTTATAAGAAAGGGGAGTCCGAAATTCGGACACCTTTTTGCCGGCAACAAAATAATTGTCAAGAAATGGAAAAGTGGTAGGAAAAGAGAGTCCGAAATTCGGACACCTTTTCGCTGGCAATGAAATAATTCTCAAAAAATGGAGAAATGATAAGAAAAGGGAGTCCGAAATTCGGACACCTTTTTTGCTGGAAATGAAATCATTGTAAAAAAATGAAGAATTTATAAGAAAGGGGAGTCCGAAATTCGGACACCTTTTTGCCGGCAACGAAATAATTGTCAACAAATGGAAAAGTGGTAGGAAAAGAGAGTCCGAAATTCGGACACCTTTTTTGCTGGCAATGAAATAATTCTCAAAAAATGGAGAAATGATAAGAAAAGGGAGTCCGAAATTCGGACACCTTTTTTGCTGGCGATGAAATCATTGTAAAAAAATGAAGAATTTATAAGAAAGGGGAGTCCGAAATTCGGACACCTTTTTGCCGGCAACAAAATAATTGTCAAGAAATGGAAAAGTGGTAGGAAAAGAGAGTCCGAAATTCGGACACCTTTTTGCCGGCAATGAAATAATTCTCAAAAAATGGAGAAATGATAAGAAAAGGGAGTCCGAAATTCGGACACCTTTTTTGCTGGCGATGAAATCATTGTAAAAAAATGAAGAATTTATAAGAAAGGGAGTCCGAAATTCGGACACCTTTTTGCCGGCAACAAAATAATTGTCAAGAAATGGAAAAATGGTAGGAAAAGAGAGTCCGAAATTCGGACACCTTTTTGCCGGCAACAAAATAATTGTCAAGAAATGGAAAAGTGGTAGGAAAAGAGAGTCCGAAATTCGGACACCTTTTCGCTGGCAATGAAATAATTCTCAAAAAATGGAGAAATGATAAGAAAAGGGAGTCCGAAATTCGGACACCTTTTTTGCTGGCGATGAAATCATTGTAAAAAAATGAAGAATTTATAAGAAAGGGGAGTCCGAAATTCGGACACCTTTTTGCCGGCAACGAAATAATTGTCAAGAAATGGAAAAGTGGTAGGAAAAGAGAGTCCGAAATTCGGACACCTTTTCGCCGGCAATGAAATAATTCTCAAAAAATGGAGAAATGATAAGAAAAGGGAGTCCGAAATTCGGACACCTTTTCGCCGGCAATGAAATAATTCTCAAAAAATGGAGAAATGATAAGAAAAGGGAGTCCGAAATTCGGACACCTTTTTTGCTGGCGATGAAATCATTGTAAAAAAATGAAGAATTTATAAGAAAGGGGAGTCCGAAATTCGGACACCTTTTTGCCGGCAACAAAATAATTGTCAAGAAATGGAAAAATGGTAGGAAAAGAGAGTCCGAAATTCGGACACCTTTTTGCCGGCAACAAAATAATTGTCAAGAAATGGAAAAGTGGTAGGAAAAGGGAGTCCGAAATTCGGACACCTTTTTGCCGGCAATGAAATAATTCTCAAAAAATGGAGAAATGATAAGAAAAGGGAGTCCGAAATTCGGACACCTTTTTTGCTGGCGATGAAATCATTGTAAAAAAATGAAGAATTTATAAGAAAGGGGAGTCCGAAATTCGGACACCTTTTTGCCGGCAACAAAATAATTGTCAAGAAATGGAAAAGTGGTAGGAAAAGAGAGTCCGAAATTCGGACACCTTGTTTGCTGACAATGAAATAACTGATTGCAAAATGTATATTTTGTACATTTTCCCCATATTTTTTTAATATGATCCAATGACACCTTGTTTGTTTGACAATGAAATAACTGATTCCAAATGTATATTTTTTTGTACATTTCCCATATTTTTTAATAATGATAAAAAAAAAGAATTTGTACATTTTTCCAATAGTGAGCATATTTCATTGTGATATATTATCACAATTTTAGTAATACCTACACTTAAATATTTACAACCCCCCTGCCCCAAGCCCCACCAAGCCCCACCACAAAGGCAGGTTTCAGTACATTTCAATGTTTATCAAGGTGGTGGTAATGCTCAAACTTTGATCCAATTGAGCAATGTCCTAAGAATAAATCTTTCACAAAGTAAAACTTTTTTGCTTTTAAATGAAATATTCTCCTATTAAAATTATATCTGATAAACTCCCTCCATTTTAAATTAAACCATTTTATTAAAGCGTAGCCAATAATTATATTGTTTATACTCTAAATAGTCTCTTCAAATAATATCTGAGATTGGAAGATACTGGGGACTTTGCCGATACACTGCTACGCATATTTTTGCCTCGAGCAACTGTTTCGATATTTATATTCTGGAGAATTTATACTCATAATTGTATATGAATGTATACCAAAATTTATAGTAAATTCAACTCAAATGATATTTTTCAATTAACCCAAGTATATACATATTCAACTCAAATGATATTTTCAACTCAAGTATACATAAATGGTAGCTTCTGTTCAAAATGTCAAGTTGAAAGTATTAATGTATGCCAATAATATCATTTAACCCTCCCTACCAATTGCTCCTCATGAGTCCCCTGTTTAATCGCAATGGTAACTTCTGTTCCAAAGAGTTCAACTCAAAACTCAAATTTTGCACGTGGCACGACAAGTATCGAAATTGTCGATTTAGACTTATCGAAAATGATACCGATACGATACTTGCAAATATCGAAGTTATCGATATTTCGATATATCGCCCGATACTTATAAAATATCGAGTTATCCACTATTTGTTGTAATAACATGAGCCTTTGTAAATACGCAGCTCAAGTTGTTATACTCCAGTACTTGACGAGTTGTAAACATGAGCGAAAATCTTAGCAGCTGAATAATTGACTTGTTGTCGAATTCAGTCTTTTCAGAAGGATTTGCTATACCAAATTGATCCAGATTTATTCTCAAAAAATGATGGTGTTGTGCATTTCGGTAAGGAAATGATTGCCTTATATATGCATTCATATATGGTCAGTATTGCCAGGTAATTGCTAATTTATCGACATCTACTCAGCTGTCCTTGGGCGCCATCTTGGTTGATTTTAAAGTTAATTTTGTCTGTTGTAACGAAGTTGTTGAGTTAATTTAGTGTTTTCTGGTTTGTTTTAAAAAAACAGCTTACCGTATAATGAATAGTTTTATGGTCTCTTACTTGATACAACCAGTAATGAAGAATATATAGTTTATGCCATGTGTGTTTTCAAAAGCAACCAAGATGGTGTCAAATGTCAATTGTAAACAAGCTATAGTTGTACTGTAGACAAAGTTGCATATTGTCCATACATTAACTATTCTAGCTCATGTAGCTATTCACCTTCGTGTTTCATTCTGATACCACTTCTAAACATTCCTGGTATTTGTACTGTAGACAAAGTTGCATACTTTTGTTGAAATGCACACATTAGTGCATAAGATTGTTTTGTGATTTGTGTATCTGTCCATAGCATTGGTCCATTTTAGTGTTCGCACCGGGAGTGTGGTTGCTAGGCTGTGTTGTATGTTCTTCAATTGTCCATACATTAACTATTACAATCATTCTTCCTCAACCCTCACCTCAGTTGTTTTACTTATACCACTCTCTTCAAAAATTCCCTGGCATTTTCAAACAAACACTCTTTTTTTCATCAAGTTGAAAATGTACACATTATGACAGAGATTGTTTTGTGATTTGGTCTGTCCATGGCATTGGTCCATTTTTAGTTCACTGTGATAGCTGCCAGGCTGTGCTGTATGTTCCTTTCCAATAGTGTAATGTAAATTCTTCCTCACCAACCTCAGTTACTTTACCAATAACAGGCTTCTTCTTACAATTACTTATATACACTGCTACAAACACACCAGGTGCAAGAGCTGCCAAATAGTTATCATCCATGCTAATACCACAGGATGCAGGTGCCTGGTAGGGGCCAGTATAAATCTAGTGAAAATTAAATTTTAATGAATACCAACTGAAGCACCATACTGGCAATTTTCAATATCAACCCATTAACATGCAAGGCTCACCCCTTGATGAGTAAAATTGTCTGGCATTAAACAGAGTTAAACAATAAAGTAGTACGCATTGAGAGGCATTGTAGCTTAATGGGTTCAGTAATCTACGAACAGCCAGAAACATTTTTGGCCAGCTGAAACAGCCTTCCAAATTAGGTCATATTTTTAAACAACTAAATAACTATTTACCTCTTCTATTGGTTCCAGCTCCTTTTGTCTTAGTTCTAATAACGGCGCTGGTGTCTCAGCTGTTTCCTCTGTCTCTGTATTAAATGGCCTTTGGAGCTGATTTTTCAATGAAAAGATTGGACAAGAATTGTCTTGTGGATTATGATTGGATGTTGTATTTTCCAAGGTCTCTAAGAAGCTTTCCCACCACTCTTTGGCCGATGGCGGCATTACGGAATACCACTTTTGCATGTCGGCTGTGAGCTTTGGTAAGTCCACTTTTGAGAAGTCTGGTGATAGAAGGGTTGGCATGTCATGAGGTATTGACTAGACAAATAATAGAACAGTTATCAATTTAACTTTCTTGAGTAAGTGTTATCACTGAATTGCATACTCAGTTTCAGCTTTTCTTTTAATACTAAAGGATTTGACATTTCCCTCTTGTCTAGTACTTATTAACAAATTCTACAGTGTAATACACTAATGCTTTTCAATAATGAACATTTCAACTTTATAGAAACGTTCAGGCATGTTTCTTACATTTGAATATGCTATTCTTCAAACATGAATGCCTATATTAATATATAAGTGGTTCAGAATAAGCAGGTGGCCGCTGGAGTTCCTCTGCTACTTTCAGTTTTACTGCCGGCTACTTTTCATCGAAAAAAGCTATAAATATATTAAATGTCTTTAATTTGCTAGATTTTAAACTTTTTACTCTCAATCACTATTGTCACAGACGGCTACTTTTTTGGGGGCAGCCGCCTACTTCGTATTATTCTGAAAGCCCAGTTGTTGTAGAAACACCTTTACCTTCAATAGCCGTACAGGACCCATCCACTCGTCACCACTCCATTTCCTGTAGTACATCACAGCTTCATTTTTGTCATTCCTTACAAACTTGAAACAGTGTGGAAGAACATGCTTGTGCAGGTCGTCACTGTGGGGATTTAACCACTTCTTAATGTCGTACATTTTTGATGGTCTACTTGATTCTGGGTGGGGTTTGTTTGAACACTGTTCATATGCGTTCTGTAGATCTATAATGATAGTGTTTAAGTGGTCAGAAGCACCTTGTATTATCAACAAAATATTTTATTGTGAGAACTGAATTATACTGTCCAACAGTTGGAGCTCTACTACCTTTAGTAGTGTGTGCTACAACAATGATAATCTTGTTAAACACCTGAAAACACTGGGTTTCTTCTAAATACAGAATAAATTACGGACGAATTGTAACTTCACAGCTTCATTATTAAATGAATCCTGCTTGCTCCACAGGTCTTATAAAATATAATATTATTGCATGGTACAGAACTTACCATCAACTGTATATACATCCAGAAATGTAAGATGCTTGGAGAAACAACCAAATAGGGCATCAATGTCTTCATGGGTATGCCCGACTGGTAGAAAGTTCCCCTTAATCTGAAAGATAAATGTTACATACTGTAGCTTATACGAGGTTCTCTGACTGATGTTCTTATTAGGCACCTAGAAGAATTGGCAGTGCAAATCAATGGATATTTTTCATTACTATATGAAACGTGACACCAAGGAAGATACAAGGTAAAATCTGGAACATTCAATGAAATTTGGAAATAAAGACGTGGTCCTTGGATATCAAACAATAGACTATATAATTATAATTATTCATATCATTATGTGGAGTTTGCCATAGGGACCATGTAAATCTACATTTTGTTTAATAGTGTTTAGGAGAAAATTACAGGACAGTTGTGAGAAAGGGGGTCCCGGCGGCCGGCACCTGTGCTTTTTTCGCTTCTCTTACAATTGAACGAATTACAAAATATACTACATCTGTACTACTGTAAGTAATAATAATGTTAAAAACTAACTCAGTTTTGAAAGTATCAGCCAATCTAATCACTATAGAATCTAACCTTATTTTACATTACCTTGTCAAACACAGACCATTCCACCAATAGGGATAATAATGTGAAAACATACTTATTCTTATTCTCGCGCCAGCAGTTGTCCAGTTGCAAGTTAAGTACTGGTGGTAAACCAAAACGATCATTTAATAATTCGAGTAATGTTAGAAGAATGTTCATTGTTAAATTACTATCATGCTTCCACTGAAATATGTCAAAACTACCAAGGAATGCCTTCCCCATAGGGCATAACCCACTGTGCATAATGACTCCAACAAGATGCGTCCTTAGTTTTTGTAGGTTTGCAGTTGACTTGCAGACTCGTCGAGTGTTTGGTACATCAGTTTTGGATTGATCCATACCATCTAAAATTACTGTCAGATACTCTGAAGGACTCCGCCGAGCTTTATACCGATGGAGATGATACTTTTTCCTTTCATTCCTGAAAAAAGAATAACATTTAGGACTCTTTAGGCGTACTTTTAAATCACAGCTAGAAGCATAGGGAAATTAATCTTTCCAACAGCTCTTATTGTATTCGATTAATCAAGGCAAATTTCAAATTGGCATGCCTAGAAAATTCCTAGAGGTTTCCCAAAGAGATGAAATATGGATGAGTCTACACTGAATAAATGTTCTCTAGTTATATATTAGCTTACACTAATCTTTAACTACTCTCACATATTAATTAACCCTTTAATGCGCAATGCTGTTCCCTTGATGATAAACATTGTCTATCGTTAGACAGAGTAAAAGAATAAGTTCTGATGCATTTCAGCTTAATGGGTTAACTAACATTTTAGTAATGATTGATTTATGCTGTTGTGAACTATTTTTACTTACATTACAAGTTCAATGTGTTAATTCAAAAGCTTTTGAATATTTTTTATTTTTTCTTTGTTCATTGTTGCCTCAAGTTCTTTCTTATACTTTGTACAGTGTTCACATTTAGTAAATCGGTTTTCCTGTGATTAATGATATAAAATTGTATATAAATATCCTATTGAAAACTATTTCTAGGTTAATAATGTTGATTAGCACTTATGCAGGTTTTCCCTTGAAGGCTATTGTTTTCACCACCAAGCCTCAGTTTGGTGTTAACAACTCGTACACATTATGTCAAAGGGAGGCTCAGTGAGGAAAACAACAGCATGAAGGAAACCTCGTAAAAACTTCACAGTGCACTATAGATTATTATTTTTGCATTGTCGTGTGCAGTTTATTACCTTTGGTATTGAGACGTGTCTAAATTCTTTCTCCATGATGCTGTAAAACTGTGACCGGCTAACTGCGTCATCTGAGCCCAGCTCATTTAACATTTTCTCATACAAGGCTAGCTTGGTAAAACAAGATGGTAAATGGACTTTTCCACTGTCAGGTTGTTGGTCGCCAATTGAATTCACCAGAAAGCTCAACCACGCTGAGCATTCTGATGTCTTGGTTGTCTGCCGTCTTAAACCAGCATTCCCATGTACATAAATCTCTGAGCCACCTTTGTAATCAGAATAAATCCTCTCAAATCTTTGCTGGTTAATCCCATGGACTCTAATCCATGCTTGCTTGCACACAGTTGTTCCTTTGATTCTAAAGACAGTTGTATTTGAGATTCCTTTCTTTTCGCTTGAAGTACTTGTGTTGTCTTTTAGGTAGTTAAGAATGTAATTCCTTTCATCTACTATGGTCGTGAGAGAGTTAAATTTGTTTCCAACTTCGTCAATATCTTTAAATGGCAGGCATTTTAAGCAATCAAGCGAACAACATTCGGACTCTATGATTGCAAAAACGTTTTCTTGCTTATTTTTCTTGTAAGTCCCTGAACGTAAGATAAGTAATGACAAAATTTATGAATATTTGAACTGAATATTTAACTACTTGTCTTTTTCAACAAATCCTGAATTGTGGGTCCATCTTGTATCAATGCATCAAGAGATGCAAACAACTTTTCGTTACGTGCATTGACTTGATGCTCTGCTCCTTTCACATGATGTTCAATGTGACTATAATAGCTGCTACAGAGCTCACACAGTTTTCGCTTTATTCCCAAATGAGTGGAAAATGTTTTCGTTCTGATTTTTGGACAAGAAAATGGTGATTTGTCGTGGTCAAACTGAATTTCTGGCCATTCTTCCATTTCAACTATTTGTGGTCTGTAGTTGCCAGCTACATCTTCAACCTTAATATATTGTCCCTGCAATCTTCTTACAGTTGCATTTGTGCCCTCATTTGCTTTTGCTACACTCTCTGACTTGTTTCTTTCTTTATTATTGGCCCAGTGTACACGAAAGCAACAATTAATTGAAAATTTCAAAAGATCATTAAGTTCAAGCACTGGTTGCTTATGTATAGTACTTTCGTTTGTTGACTGGGATTGGACTGCCAATTGCACTATTTTGCTAGCTCTGCTATATTGCATTTTTTTAGCAATGACTTTGTTGTTGACAGAACATTTCTTCGCTGTCACGATGTGGGTAACTTTCTTTGACAGGAATGTTGCAACATGGGCTTGGTGGGATTTCAGAAGTTCTGTAACCTGTTTTAACTCCAAACAGTTATCCCTGATATCAATAAAAAACAGTTTTTGTTGAAACCAGCACTTGACTTCGTGAGGTGCTGAAATACGAATAGAGAAATATGACTTACTGTGCTGTAGGTATGCATTTTTTGCATTTCCAAAATAAATTTTGCTCATATTATTTTGCTCAAAAATACTATCCTATAGTTTGCCCTGGAGCCAAGTTTCATGTCAGTTATGTCTTATGGTATTATCAAAACGACGTCCTTGAGTTATGAGTAAGAAATGGTGCTGTTAAATCCAAGGTTTTATTTTAAATGACAGATATTAAACTTTATTTTTTCAGTCAATTGTATGCCCCAAACGAACAACCAGCAGTTCTGCCTTAGTTTTAAGAAGGAAAAACTTCAGTGGCCGGTTGTATACGAAGACCGTTTAGCTTAAACAGTGGATAACTCGAAAGTCGAAAATATAGATCAAGTCTTCAATATTGAATAGAACAATTATATTTGCAACTACATATTAAGGGCATAAGATTTAAGTTCAGTCACTCACCAAATGTGCGAAAGTGTTTTTTAATTTTGGCTTATCCACCGACCGGCCTCCGTACAACCGGCCCCTGGTCAGGTTGTACCAGCCAGGATGGCGTTAAATGGCTATTATAGTAAAAGCCGGAGAACCAAAATCTGATATGATAAATAGAGTGGTTTGTTATTAATTATTATCCATGACAAATAATAATTTCAAATACAAATTATAGTGAGGAAAACTGACATTAACTTCCCACTCTTAATTTACATAAGCGCTAATACATGCTGTAGTGCAATGACCAATGTTAAGACTTTTTCTCTGACGCATGTCGCGACAATTTCAGAAATAGTTTCTCTAGTTTGGATTCAAGTTCGAAAACCGAGTCTATGCCACCTCACATTGAGGAACAGATTGTGGCTTAATAAACACATACAAAAGCCATTGTCACATACAAAAAAACATGCCGCTGTGGATAAACTGTGTCTTGCAGCGTTTCCCGTAAAACGCAAATAACTCAATCCTCATATTTTATGTTCGTCAGGTTAAAAAAGCTACTCCATTTCACAATATGACCAACGCATTCGACGGCCAACGCATAAAAAGAGTTTTGAAAACAGTCTGTATTTTGATATCCGTTAAAATTAGCAAAGCTTTCGCAACTCACAAAAGCAGGAAGTCGTTCACTGAATATAAAGCTGGTGATGACAGACGTTTATTTGCTTAACCTTGGTTGCGAATAGAAAACATGTGATCACGACCAAAACCGCATGATTGAATGATGAGTTTGAATTTTCAGTGACTTTTATTTTGTATCAAAATACAGGCTGTTTTCTTAACTTTTATGCATTGAGCGTCGAATAGTTCTAAATTTGGTTCTAAACATCTCGTCGATCTCGAGAGAATTTACAAGAAAATAGTCTGACAAGTACATTATTTGATACATTTTCCTCATTTGAAAATCTTTTGAAAAGGCAAACACACATAATATACATACACACATAGTGCACCCATAGCGCACACATGTGTACACACATAAAATAATTAATAATAAACCATTTTTGTTCATCATATCATATCAGTTTTAATTTTTTTGCTGATGCAAGACATGTACCTCACATGAAAGGGCCTATAGTTTATCGGCCAATCACAAGCTGCATGGCGGGTTCTTGCCACATTTTAATCGGATTTTTCTCTTGGTGTGAGTTGCAGTATATTGTTGGACTATTAGAGACCTTACGATGTAGGACGGCAACGCGAACGACGACGGCTAAAACAAACTCCTTCAAACCATTCAATGAAATAAAACTTGTCGTGTATTATCAATCGTATGAATTCACTTCAGTTTGAGGAAGTTGAGATAAGGGCTTTGGTTTAGAAGATTTCTACTTCAGTACTGAGCCAATTTGCTGAGTACCAGTGAGTGTTAATTATCCATTTCTATTCTATAAATCTATAATACTATAAATTTCATTGTATTTATAGCCGTTGCCATCTTAAATCGTAAGGTCTCTAATGTCTGTCAATCAATTTGCAAATTTCTGAGAGCAAATACCAAATAAATATTGCATATAGTTGGGCAATTTTGGCAACTCGCATGAAACATGGGGCCTTCTGAAAAACACAACTTGTGAGGTTGGTTTTCCTGAATAAATACTATTATCAATCAATCAAACAATTAATGCATGCATTTCACTGTGATAACGTATTGTCTTGTCTACATTTATCTAGCATTTCTTACCTTTAGCATGACTTCCGTCGGCGTCGTATACTAACGTTCTCCTAGTAATCTTTCTTGACCCGCAATTGCTTAGTGCACTTTCGTTCGGGGTATCACATATTACTCTGCTACGTTTAACAGGCGATCGGCCTAAAAATAAATATGGTTGTGTTATATAGATCCAGAAACGTAAAATTAAAGCACTCATGTAACATAAGTCATTTAGAATTCCAACTACGCCTTAATTTAATATCTTTTAGCAAAGTGGCCTGTTCATTCTAGATGAAAACATTACAGCTGCAGCCTGCAGTACGAATTTACAGCTGCAGTACGAATAGCCACTGCGTTGTTTCTAAGTGTCCTGCGAATATAGTAAGCAGAGCTATAGGATTCATATAGATTCACTGGATAGAAATAGATATATTCCCGAAACTCCACTTCGATATTTTAAAGTTGCTGCGATCCGTTGTTTAAAGTTGATGGGATCTACTATTTAAGTGCACTATCGGCTGCCTTTTATGCGTAATATTAAAATAGTGGCTATATAATATACATTTCGCTTTTAAAATAATATTTTCTTACATTCGGAGGAGTTGAGGTCGGGAGAAGAGTCATCCTGGTCGCCGAATCCAATAGCAATTGGAGACGAGTTTTCTTGAAGTGATGGCGAAGAACGCAATGTGATTGCAGGGGACGCAAAAACCACAGGAGAGTTCGTGATCACTAAAACGTAATTTAAAAAATAAATTTTTTAAATATAGGTCGATAAGGTACAAGTCTAGAACAACTGTCAACTGTGATTTTGTGCCATGTCAGGCTGTTTGCAAGATGTATAGGGGAATTCAATATATAGTAAGTAGAGGACTCAAAGTTCGGTTTAAAGAACGAAAATAACGTTCATTGCAATCGCTTAATGTGCCTTTATACAGGTGGAATAATAAGAAAGGACAAAAACATATATTTTCACGCAAAAGCCACTTCGATCTCATTTCGCATGCCATGCGCATGGCAATGGGCGATATCGGCTGCCTTAGGCGCAGTATAAAAATAATTGCTAATATTTATTTAGCTTTTAAAAGATTCAATTCTCTTACATTCGGAGGAAGAAGAGCCATCCTGGTCATCAAATCCTACCGCAAAAGGAGACGAGTTTTCTTGAAGCGCTGGCGAGGAGCGCAATGCCAATGCAGGGGACGAAGGAGAGCTCGTGATCACTAAAACGTAATTAAAAATATTATTCAAATATATACAAGTATATAACAACTCGAATCTTGTGCTATGTCATACCGTTTGTCCGTGCAACTTGTATTGGTGAACTCAATATATTTTCGTTGTCACTGCTGAATCCTATCATCAAAGGCGAGCTGGCTTCTGTTTCTGACGCACAGACAGTGTGAAAGACTACCGGCGACGTCGGTTCAGGCGAGCTTGAAAATCCGATCACAAAACATGACGAGTCTTCATCATCTGTGCCTGGTGAATACATCACCAAACTTTGCCGTTATGTATTCAAACTATCAGAACAATACTGCGGAGTGATCACTATAAATGCTCGAGACCAGATTAACAGTTTTCAAACCGTATTTTCATCTGACACTTCATTACCACCCACCTTCGCTTTGTGATTGGTTAAGGTTTTTAACAATGACAATTCCTCTTGCCAACAGTGTCAAGTTCTCGCTTTCCCATTGGTTCAGTCGTGGGGACGCTAACACCAGATCCTATATTCTGACCAGGTGTGACTATAGTTATTTTCGACAGCCTTGTTTGCCAGACGGCTATTTGCGAAATACATTGTTGCTTTTTGTAGCTAGCGTTCATCTAAACCGTTGACTGCAAAATAACTGGATTGTGATGATGAGCAATGCTCACGGAACTGACGGAAGCGACAACTACCAGTACTTAAGGTGGCTCCCTACAGTTATAGTACAGTTTGAAACACGATCTATATAGATCAGACGTCTCCTCGCGTTCCACGCGTGGAATCTTCGTGACCCGGCAGAAATTTTGAAACAAGCCGCGGGAAGTTATTTTCGGAGACTTTATAGCGAAGAAACCACAAGTTTTTCATTATAATCGTAAATCTTTGAAATTTAAACAGTACGTATATTTTTAACCAGTTTCTAAGCTTTCTTTTAGTGTGTTTTTACCCATATATGTTCAGTATTATCCTTTATAATGTTCAAAATCTTCGACTTAAAAAAACTTGCATTGACTTAAAAAATCTGAAATTATATTTTAATTATATTCTCTTCAAGGCAGTCTAGGACTGTCAAAGTAATATAATAGTCTTCAAAGCAATTGAAAGTTTGAAACTTATGTTATTCCTGTAGTGTTTGACATATTAAAAACTACAATACAGACAGTTTAATAATACGAGTTGTCTTATGAAAAATACATGTTGTTTGAATGTTTGAAAAGTTCAAAGTTGTCACACCGATATCGATTTTAACAACCAAAACAAATTGAAGAGACGTTGGATTAATAGTATTTCTATTTCCATGGTAATTAATCATGCATTTTCATCTCAAACAAGTAAAGAATATTTGGCACAAGCCAAGAAATAGGAATAAAAATACACAACAAAGAACCAAGCACAAAACTATACACTCGTTTGATTTTGTTTCAATTCGTGTTGTTCACGCATTATAATTCAGACGCATGCGCAAAATGCGATCATGTCGAGTCGATTTTTTTTGACGTCAGCAACTTCAACTGGAATTTCGAGCTGTTTTTCTCGTGTTTCCTTCGGTGAAAATTTTTAAAACTTTGCACAATTGTTAAACAAGGCAAGAAGAAAAATATATCCAAATTTCAAAAAATTCTACAGATAAGTTTCTCTGTAATCGAAATTCCAAAATATCTCGAAAACTTATTTGTAAACTACCCTTCAAATTTTGATATGTTATTCCTTTGTGGACCATAAATCTTCCAAAAAAAGTTCAGAAAAATTGACCGAAGGAAAAAAAAGATATTTTCGATTCAATCTGAAATTAGACAATATAAGCGCAAAAGATAAGACACTATGGTTGCCATAGCAACACCAACACTATTCCTGTTTGTCCATAAATGGACAGCCAATGACCTCTTTACATTCGTGGAAATGTTCATTTTGCCCTGTCATAAGTGTATCTAATAAAAATTTGGTTGAAGGCGAAAGTTACTGAAAAGTACACATAGTTTTACAGAACTGTAGGGAGCCACCTTAAGACTGTCTGTTGGCGTTTTAATTTATAATGCACTTGCGGCCCTGGTCATGTTAGACTTGCTCCAAGTCTGTCTCTTAAAGGGGTTTTTATTGGGGAGTTATAAAGGATTGGGGAGTTATAAAGGGGCCAGTAACCTGCTGTTTATTCGGAAATAAATTAAATATAAGCTGTCATCTGTAGCTTCCGTAATGAGAAAATAATCACAGCTCGTCACAGCTTGTGGCGAACTGAAAGTGTTTGTTTTCGTCTGAGGCTTAGAATGAGATCTATAAAGGATGCTATTGTGTATGAAGCAACAAAATGCGGCTACAAAAGACCAGCAAAGGCAAGTGGCAGAAACATGTCATTCTAAGCGAGATGTTTTCATGTTGCGCCAAAGGGTTCTGGTGTCGAATGTCATCACCGCAAGGCACAAACTTGTCGCGTCCAGATCAGTGGTCGCGTCAGTCCACTTTCGCGCCGATTCAAATCTCTGCAATGGAAACACCCGCCCACCTTAATTTTCTCCCGCCCGCATTTTCGTGCGCCCTTCATATAAATTCCCCAAATAAAACCCCCTTTAAGGTGGCTCCCTACAGTTCTGTAAAACTATGTGTACTTTTCAGTAACTTTCGCTTTCAACCAAAATTTTATTAGATACACTTATGACCGGGCAAAATGAACATTTCCACGAATGTAAAGAGGTCTTGTGCTGTCCACTTATGGACAAACAGGAATAGTGTTGGTGTTGCTATGGCAACCATAGTGTCTTATCTTTTGCGCTTATATTGTATAATTTCAGATTGAATCGAAAATATCTTTTTTTCCCTTCGGTCAATTTTTCTGAACTTTTTTTGGAAGATTTATGGTCCACAAAGGAATAACATATCAAAATTTGAAGGGTAGTTTACAAATAAGTTTTCGAGATATTTTGGAATTTCGATTACAGAGAAACTTATCTGTAGAATTTTTTGAAATTTGGATATATTTTTCTTCTTGCCTTGTTTAACAATTTTGCAAAGTTTTAAAATTTTCACCGAAGGAAACACGAGAAAAACAGCTCGAAAATTCAGTTGAAGTTGCTGACGTCAAAAAATCGACTCGACATGATCGCATTTTGCGCATGCGTCTGAATTAATGCGTGAACAACACGAATTGAAACAAAATCAAACGAGTGTATAGTTTTGTTCTTAATTCTTTGTTGTGTATTTTATTCCGATTTCTTGGCTTGTGCCAAATATTCTTTACTTGTTTGAGATGAAAATGCATGATTAATTACCATGGAAATAGAAATACTATTAATCCAACGTCTCTTCAATTTGTTTTGGTTGTTAAAATCGATATCGGTGTGACAACTTTTCAAACATTCAAACAACATGTATTTTTCATAAGACAACTCGTATTATAAAACTGTCTGTATTGTAGTTTTTAATATGTCAAACTTTCAATTGCTTTGAAGACTATTATATTACTTTGACAGTCCTAGACTGCCTTGAAGAGAATATAATTAAAATATAATTTCAGATTTTTTAAGTCAATGCAAGTTTTTTTAAGTCGAAGATTTTGAACATTATAAAGGATAATACTGAACATATATAGGTAAAAACACACTAAAGGAAAGCTTAGAAACTGGTTAAAAACATACGTACTGTTTAAATTTCAAAGATTTACGATTATAATGAAAAACTTGTGGTTTCTTCGGCTATCTTCGCTATAAAGTCTCCGAAAATAACTTCCCGCGACTTGTTTCAAAATTTCTGCCGGGTCACGAAGAATCCACGCGAGGAGACGTCTGATCTATATAGATCGTGTTTCAAACTGTACTATAACTGTAGGGAGCCACCTTAATACGAGACAGACTTGGAGCAAGTCTATGCACGGTTAATAGAACAAGACCGTGGTCTATGTAATGGTCATGTTTATTGATAATATGATCTTATACCACATGATTTTACGATTCTTTATCGCCGAAATAGTGGAAAGAGAAGAACACTAGCTTTTAGTAAGTGCACGTAAGAGTTTTAGTGTTAGTCTATAGATTAAACCATAGATTAAACACAACACGTCGTTTGGGTCGTAGCATCGATCAAGACGATCATATAGTGCATGCCTAGTTTTCTGTTCAGATTTCAGACATTTCACATTTGCTTGTTGTTGACACAACTTTGTTGCAAATTCACAGCGGAATTTTACAAGACCTATGTGACATAGGCTATGTCTTGTAAAAATTAGCGGTCAGTCCGTCAGTGTTGTTTACCATGAGCACAAGACAGTACTGTATATCGACGCAAGTCAAGGATAAAAAGAGATTTTAGTATATAGAAAATAATTATGATGCTTATATTGATTGTTCACATTGTCATTGTTTAATTATAAACACATATGTTATGCAATTCTCTTCTTGAAATATGTAGTTTATTTAAAAATAAATATTGTCTTTTAGCCGTTTTCAGCTTCTGCTTACATCTATTTCATCCAATTTCAATACTGTATATCTCTTTTATTTAGTTGATTTTCAAACCTGGAACAGGGGGTAAAAGAAATACCAGTTTTTTTGACATGTCAAAATATGACTGGTCAAAAAGTGATGGTTTATTTGGAGAAATTGTTGGATGTGATGATGTGAAGGAATGGGTGAAGAAATGCAATGAAGTACTTGATAGTATGAAGCAAGAGGAAAGTGTCGCTGTGTCCCTGGAATGTGCAGAAAGAGGTTTTGAAGAAGGCGTGTGCCAACCAGGAATTGCTTCGACATCAATTGAGAACAATGACCCCAAAAGGAAGAAGCAGAGTTCAGTTCTTGTCGAGCAGCTAGCTCCAGCTCCCAAGAAAAAGCGTACAGGTGAAAGCCAATTAGTTGATAAAGAAGTAGAATTCCAAAGGAGAGCCAAGGAATGTGAAGTTGGTATGTATTATTAAATATTTATTAGCATTAAGTATATATGGTGATAATTAATATACAGCATTTCAAGTTTTGGTGGATGTTATTGGAGAATAATATTGTTGACATTGACCTGAAGAATCTGGCCTCAAGGCTGGCATGGTATGCCAGGGTGCATTCGGTGTAAATGCTACGCCGAAAATACGCCAAAGCAGTCGCAATGCTACGCCAACATCCCACCCTGGCCCATTCTTCCGACTCTCACCCACGCCAGGGCGTATGACTGTATGAGTCAGTTCTGCAAAAATTCCACACGTTATTTTAGTTTTCGCAAGTCATTCGCCGTTTAGTGACATTATTTTGGGCCGTAAACATGTTACCGTGTTACGCCGTTTGAATCTTTTGACGTATTTATTATTATATTGGTATTTATGCGCCGCCAAGTTATTTCATTAATGTGATGTATATGTGTACAAAACAAGTTAAATATAGTATATATATACAGTATGTATGCTATAATTACATCAACATGGCAGTCCTGATCAGTGGTTAACTTTTTTGACCACTAGTCTTGCCATCAGGGCAAGTTAATCATGAAAGTTGCCACTAGATTTTACTGACATTTAACACACAAAATAACAGAAACAATTAAGTTGCAAAAAAGCTTGCTTTTCAATAAGTTTTGAAAGTGGTTCAGCAATGAAGTTAAATACTGTAACTGGTTTATATTTTACTCAATACCACAATTTGGGGATAATAACTTTGAGATGGGTAGCTTTTTCTGGCAAATCTACCTGCACATGCTTAACGGACAACCAAGAAGAAACTACTACCACGTGATAATTTTGGCATTAAGTCACACCACTGATGATTGTTGTAACAGCAAGTTTACTCTGCCTCTTTAATCTATTTTTCACATAAAATAAGTGTAAAAACATGTGTGGGACAATTAGACCTGGCAAATTTGGTGTAAACATCCTCTCAACCACAGGTTAAGTTTGCTGTTTGCCAGCCTAAATCTAACATACCATTTAATAGCTTGCCAAATAAATATTTTGACTTTTGTGTGAAGTGTAAAATGCAGCCTGATTCCCGACCAATATTATATCATCAGAGATATCTGACAACCACATAGAGAGGCTTGATTCCATCCGCTAAGCACACTGCAGTCATGTTTTGAAATTATGGACCTTTGAAATGGCTAGAAATGCCTTCTTTTTGGTAAATCAGTTTCAAACAGCTTTCAATTTTTGGATCATATAGTAAAAAAATGAACATCATTAGGTAATAAAGTGGGGGGTCCCCAATGTTCTGCAGCCTCTGTAATAGAGGTTTGTCTGTATGTAACAGATATATAATTTATATCTTTTTCTATTTTCTACTATTCTAACTAGATGGGCAGTTCTCTGGTTACCAAGATTGAACTACCCCCAGCTAAGCGAATGATCCGGGAAGTAGATGAACTATTTTTGGAAAAATTAAAGACAAACATGGAAAAAACTCAGAATGGTTCCTATGAGCCCCTGTACTTATTGGTTAAGGATGTGAAGAAAATTGAATCGTTTTCAAAAAAGGAAGTTGGGAACTACAAATATGAAGTGCTTGGTGGTACCCATAATGTGTTAGCGACGAAGCAATTAACAGACAAATACCCAGAGAGTACAGTGTTCAAGGGTCGATATGCTAGGATATTTGTTGGCTTGAGTGATGAAGAGGCTTTGTGGCTTGCTTCTAGGCACAATAGGTCTGGAGGTTTCCGTCATGAAATGACATTTCAAGATGAGGCAAGTACAATAATGTAAAAAACATCTGGGTTGTAGTCATCAAATGAGTGTCGGGTAAAAATATTGTGATGAATAACAGGTTATGTTATTGTACAAAGATATCCATATGTACATGAAAATGCTTCAAATCTCATGTTAGTTGGAATAATAATGTGTCTGATGAGTGGAGTAGGAATGTAGGATGGTAGCAGGGGTACTATTATGCACCTTTAATTAAAAATATTTTAAGGGCAAGGTTAAATGAAAGTAATTTTGGTTTAATTTTAGATTGCAGTGGCATACCGTCAGTTGGAATGCATAGGTGAGAAGGACAGCGAGAATAATCTTGTGCCCAACCAACAATGGAGAAATAGTTGTTCACTCATATTGGGGAAAACAGTAAGTTCATTGTACAGTTTACTGTTATTCTTTATCAAGTACCAGCACATTCTGCCATAGGCTTGAGTGGTTTTGAGTAAATTTAAAACCCTATTAACCATGTCATTATTAAACTTTGCCCATAAAAAGTCGAAAAGCTGCCGTCTGTAAAAAAATACTGCACTTTGCAATTGAGTTTGAAACGACTATAGTTTTCATGTGATTAATAACACACATACTGTACAGCACTGGTTTTTCTTCAAACTCTGAATACGGTTTTCGATTAGTCACTCCGTTATCCCAGAGTAAGGTAACTGGAGTTATTCCGGACAACCAGAGAACCATAGACAAAAATATTTCCATTACATTGAGTATTGATTAATATGTTTTGTATATTTATAGAAAAAACAACTTTCTGAGGTGTTTGTTATCGCTGGGTTGCCTTCCGGTAGTTATAAGTTGTTTATGGATATTTGCCAAAAGTATGAAAAAGGGCAATTAAAAGAACAGCGAGCGATGGCAAAAGACTTAAAAGGAAAACCCACATTCAAGCCATCGTACATTAAATGTCTGTTTGGTCTTGATGCCCCAGACCGTGTTGCTCTGTTGGAGAAAGTAAGTCAATTAATCAATATTTGAATAAGTTATGGTGGGAGTCAAATCTGGTCAAACTTGTGGAATGAGTCCAGGGCTCAAAATAACAGTCAGTCACCAGTCAATGACTTGCCAAATTTTTAATCGGTCAGTTCAAATTTGTATGCCGCCGGTCATAGTGAGCGGTCACATTTTGGCTCTGGGACCAGGATTGATTTTTGAGATGTTGTGGACCTGTCAAATATTATGTGAATTTGTCATTGCGTGTGTGATCACTTTCCCAACATGCTATGAGAGGTTAGATGAGCTGATCATTCGGGACAAGCTGACTGTTTACAAAAGGTAGAATTGCATCGCCAACAGCCAAAACGATCTTGCCGAGAATGATTCTTCGAAGATCAAGTGACAACGCATCGGTACCAGCGTAATTATAGCACAGAATGTAATTTATGCGTTTTTTGTTGTGTTGCGTTTTCATTGCTTTTGAAAGGACTCACAAATGGAACTGACCGGTAACCATGACCGGCGTATGACGAAACGTTATTTTTAACCCTGGGGCATAGAATAGGAAATGACTAGAAGGGCCACTTGAGGCCGAACCTTTGAAGTTTTTGACGCTGCGCATGTCGCATTACGCATGTTCATTACCATTATTCTAGCCAGTCAATTGCATTTTCTGACCAATAAACACGCTGAGCTGGCTGTTCCGCCATTATTCTGGCCAGATAACTGCATAAAAATAGGGTATCACGTTGCACTGCTGAGTGGCCTTTCTGGTCATTTCCTATTCTGTGCCTGGGGTCTAATAACCGACCTCAATTTTCTCATTGAATTTAGGTGGCAAACAAGATCATCAGTCTGGAAGAGTTGAAAGTATTGAGTAAGGAGCTGAAAACGTTAAAACCCGTTCAAAAAATCATCTCGTCATTTTTGGGACAAGAATGGGAAAGTGTGGAAGAAAAACTGGGAGAGAAAGTTAATGCCGAACAGTTGTACAGCGGTAAGTTGATTTTGTGTAGTTGTCATTAATTGTGTCAATCTAATCAAATCTAATGATGGTCCAACTTAATGTTTGTATAAAATTTATACTTTAAATAAGGATTCTGACAAAAAGCCAGATATCCAAATTCCTTTCCATGTGCATATCTATGGCAAACTAATTTTGTAGCAAAATTTCCGGTGGATCTTGAGCTGTCTTATTTGTAACATATAAGAAGAACTTCAATGTCCTATTGTCCTTGGAGGTCAAACTATAGACCCCCTACAGTAATATTTTGCACCATCAATAGAAGTTGCTTAGTTGAGGAGTAGACTGATCCAGGTAAAAAAAATCCCATGCTTTTAGGCAGTACTTGAAAATGTCCGCCAGTAAATTTTTGGGGAAACGTTTTTGCAGGAGATTTTTTATCTCTCAGTGGAAATATCTGTCGTTTTATACATTTGAACAACAGATAATGAAATGTTTTTCAGTGTACATTTCCATATTCATTAACGGGCAGTAACAGTGTCATAAACTTCTTTCTTGAAGGAAGTTTTTAGTTCGAGATACATATACACAGGAATTTTTTATTTTTGAATGTTGGAACTATAAAAGGAAATAGTTTATCCAGTATTTCATTAGTTACAGCTTGCTAAAGTGAGGCTAGTTAATTGATCACCCAAGCTTGAAACTTTGATAAGTTGTAGGTTAACTTATATTTTAAGTTTTTATCCATACTTTATTTACTGTATTATGGAAAATTACAGTTTAAAGTTAAACTTGCGCACTGCGCACACAAGTGATTGTCAACCATAAGCTTACGTGCTATTGGTGCTAACAGTTTAATGTCAATAATTGGGCTAGAAAGAGCAAAACGATACACACCATTAGTTTTCCCCAACTTTTATTATGTCCTTTTCATGTATATTCTAAAGCTAAACGTTATTACTAGGGGAAAGATGAAACAAGCCTGATGTTCAGGAACTATCTGGATTACTTACAGAAGTTTCTGACAAAAGATGAAGAAATTGAGACGACTATTTTATCACCCAACATACTCATGACTGATAATGGAACCAAAGCTGTCATACACATGTGCCCTGTTCCATTGAGTGTACAGCAAGGTGCATATGGACAGGACAATGGCTTTACACTAGCCCTATACAAGCTACCAACAATTGTCCAGGTAATGATGTAATATTGATGTACTTATAAAAAATTCAACAGAGTGTTTTTTTATCGATAAAAACGCGAGGCGAACCTTTTTAGATCTGACAAAACACCTACTGCGAGTGTTTTGAATATCTTAATATCTTGTGATGGTGCACATTGGATGTTTTTCTCATTTAGGATCATGATGTAACAACAATTATAAAATAAAATGTTTACTACGCGAGCTGTGATTGGTCAATACCCGTGCAGGATGAGACAATCATGCACGGAAAATTTTACGCGCTTCGCGGGGTTTTTAAAATGTCGGGAAATGCTGTCGTTATTTTATAAAATAATTACCAAATGGTTGTCTGTGCAGGATTGTGTGATCCTAACACTTGGGATGTTGCTCGACTTTCTGAAAGCTAAAAAATACTCGCCTATCGGCTCGTATTTTTTTACGCTTTCAGAAAGTCTACATCCCGCGTGTTAGATCCATTCGGTAATCCTTTAATGCAGCGCATATGATCGATCTAATAGATCGCCTTAATTTTGGTGTTCGTCAGATATTTAACGTCGCAATCTTGGGAAATGTAGAGAATCTGATTTTGTTGAAGAATTGGATTACAGAAAATAGAGGATTGTGCGAACTGGGATATGTTTGTGTGAAGGGTGTCAAAGCTTCAGGTACTATTTTAGTGCTTTCAGCTTTAAATTGCAGATTACTATATTTTTCTAGTTCAAAGCAAAATTCCACCTGCAATTAAAGTTGTTTATTATTGCTGGTTAGATCGTTGGGGTGCTTCTATTTAATACCATAAAACTTAACTGATAAAATTTATTAATAAATTAAGCTTAAACCTTAAAAACTGTTGTTTGGCTACCTTTCCCATCTTTCAAGATACAAATCACACTAAAGTGCCATGGTCAGGCGCTACCATGTAAATATGAAGTCTCCAGACATTTAGTGCATGGAATTTACAAATGTAGCTTCTATGTTTTTATTCCTACTTTTTGTTTTAAAGAAATGCGTGGTATGGTCAAGGCTGTACAGGGATTTCTTGTTTACCATGCCGCAATCGGGCAACGCATCCTTCCAGATCATTTTAATTTTGAATCTGGCGTTGACAATTTCATGGTGGTGGATGCTGAACACCAAGACCTACAGACATGTCAGAGGCTGGTGGAAGAGAGAGGCTTACAGGATGCTTTACAGTATGCTTAGTTTATATCTTATAGCGCTGATTAGTTTTGCAAATGCAATTTACGTCCATGTATACTAACTGCATCTTTCCATCTAAAGTATTCCTAGAACATTTCTTCAATGCCTACACGTCAAAATTAGTCATTTTGGTACCATCTATCAAAGTCAATTCTAATAGAAATATATTCAGAGTTCAAAGTGCCACAATGTTTGTTTGCATGGACCAGCTCTATTCAACCAACTAACGTTTGGTTGAACCCTTCCTGCTTATTTGAAATTTTGAATGTGGTCGAAATATATTAACCAGCATTAAGTTGTCTTGTTTTTATCCATATCATGGATTCATAGCCACGAGAGCTATTTGAAATTTTGAATATAGTCGAAATATATTAACCAGAATTAAGTTGTCTTGTTTTTATCCATATCATGGATTCTCAAGATGCATCAGTTGATCTAACTTAAACGTACTTATTTGTTTTCAGTTGCTGGAGTTGCTGCTGCTATTGAGAAAAAGCGAAGTGGTATGTGTCTTGTCGACAACGAGGACAGGCAACAAATGGCACGCAGAGTGTTAGGTGAACTAACTAGACAGTTTTTCACTATCGCATCAGCCTAAGTAAATAAGACACTGTATATATTTTGGACGTAATACATATTGTATACTTATGGAGTGTATATCAATTGCTGAAAATTCGCGTGCATTTTCAGTCACTGAAGTGATTTTCAGCCATTGTTTTTCTCGGTTCGGCTTCAGTGTCAGATTGTTTCAAGTTTTACATTTTAGTGTTTATTTAGTAGATTCCACTGGAGCGTGTATTTTCAAGAGAATTATTTTCAAAAGGTTGAAAATGACTTCAATGGCAGATAATCGCTTTTTATTTTAAGATTACCCACAGTATATAGATACACTGTTTAATATAGTTACTAAATAAGTTTCTAGAAAAGGCCCTTGCCTTTGGGCAAGCAACAAATTGGTATGCCAATAACACGTTGTCCATACTACAATACTCAAGTCCCACGGAATAGTAACTAATAACTGGTAGAACCTTAGATATTACTCCTGTCACGATGTTTCCGCGTAACCAATGGCAACGGGCAATGCATTTTTTTACTGTTTTAATGCCCATTTCTTACTGTTTTTCTATATTTTAATCGAAATTTTAATATTTAAATCGACAAATTTTTTGTCATTTGACACTTGGTATATAACAAATCAAAATGATACCTCGGGGAAACAATATGTTTTGTGGCCCCTCGACCGCCCGGTCTGAGGTCCACAAAACACAGTGTTTCCCTCGACGTCGGTAAATAAGTGTTAATTGTTACCCATTGACATGTATAAGATTTAGTCAAAACAAAAAAAACCCCGCAAGGGAGGGTTAGGCGGCACGATGTGGTCAGGATACAAAATATTTGTGCAACATGAAGTGCCTGCCTATATATGTCAATATCACCTAGCAACAGAGCTAGCTCATCTCAGTGAGCTCTATATATATATATCTGAAGTGAGAACTTATGTCCAAAAAGTGAAGCCAAAGATGGCGGAAATTGACGTCCAGTGCCAATCCCTTTCTATTGTTTTCGACCGCGCGGTTTGCACAAGCCGGCAAGGAGTGTGCCGAAATTTCGTGTTTTTACTCCGATTTAAACAATAACATCATGATTTTATGAACTAATAACTTGATTAGCGATGCGATCTGTTAGTATAAACTGGAATTAGCTAGAAAAATGGTATGAAAACTGTTTATGACCTTCATGAGTTTGGACGTCAATTGCCGCCATCTTTGGCTTCACTTGGCCTATTGGCCGAACATTAGAAGTTCTTACTCCAGATATATATGGAGCTCACTGGCTCATCTGCTCATGTATAAATTCAGTATAAAATTCTGGTTAATTTAAAGGAAATTACTGTTTTGATGACTTTGAAAAGAAAAAAATATGGAAGAAGTTGGAAATATGTAAAATGTAGGCATAATAAACAGTCAGACACTGGACAGCTTATGGAAATAATTCCAATTTTAATATAAATTTTGAGCTTGAAAGTCGAAACTACCCAGCTGGTACTCAAAAGACTGTTAGGAGTCGATAAGAGGTATGTTAATATAAACTGTAAGAAACCTGTGAGAACATAGGATACTTTCTATTCTTCGCCGGGAGGAATAATGGAATTAATAATGACAAAAATTAGTTGTGTTTAATATGTTTCCCAGCTGTCGGTCAGTTTGGGCACCATCTTGAATAATAATAGTAATAACTTTAATACATCTAGTGGATAATAATTTTGAATTAAGTGTGCAGCAATCATTTTGCATTAAATTTCTGGCCATAATGCTTTTATTCTTCAGTGTATTTAAATGCAGCCCTATAGTGAAACAACCTTAGAATATATTTTTTACTCTAATTGGAAACATTTGATCTATAAAAGATTCTGAAATTCAGAGACCCATTTGATGTTACAGTCAAACCGGATGTTCTCTTGCGAGCAATATTGTCACACAAATAGGGTTTTGATTTGAGCAGTTCTGAGCAATTTGCAACCTGTGTGAACAAATTTTGTACAAATCACAGCCAGTTTTGTAAACAAAGCCTCTGATTGGCTACTAGGAAAAAGGAAGCTTCAATCCAATTGCTCGGAGCATTTGACTGTAATGTTTATGTGGAAATTGAAACACTTGAGCTGTATTAGGAGTCCGAAATTCGGGTTCCTGTTTGATGTTGATCTTTATGTGAGATTTGGAAACATTTAGCCTGTAAAGGAGTCCGAAATTCGGACACCTGGTTGATATTTATGTGAGATTTGGAAACATTCGGCCTGTAAAGGAGTCCGAAATTCGGATACCTTCTTTGATTTTGATATTTATGTGAGATTTAGAAACATTCGGCCTGTAAAGGAGTCCGAAATTCGGACACCTGTTTGATATTGATATTTATGTGAGATTTGGAAACATTCGGCATGTAAAGGAGTCCGAAATTCGGATACCTTGTTTGATGTTGATATTTATGTGAGATTTGGAAACATTCGACTTGTAAAGGAGTCCGAAATTCGGACACCTGTTTGATGCTGATATTTATGTGAGATTTGGAAACATTCGGCCTGTAAAGGAGTCCGAAATTCGGACACCTGTTTGATATTGATATTTATGTGAGATTTGGAAACATTCGGCCTGTAAAGGAGTACGAAATTCGGATACCTTGTTTGATGTTGATATTTATGTGAGATTTGGAAACATTCGACTTATAAAGGAGTCCGAAATTCGGACACCTGTTTGATGCTGATATTTATGTGAGATTTGGAAACATTCGGCCTGTAAAGGAGTCCGAAATTCGGATACCTTGTTTGATGTTGATATTTATGTGAGATTTGGAAACATTCGACTTGTAAAGGAGTCCGAAATTCGGACACCTGTTTGATGTGATATTTATGTGAGATTTGGAAACATTCGGTCTGTAAAGGAGTCCGAAATTCGGATACCTTGTTTGATGTTGCTATTTATGTGAGATTTGGAAACATCCGGCTTGTAAAGGAGTCCGAAATTCGGACACCTGTTTGATGTTGATATTTATGTGAGATTTGGAAACATTCGGCTTGTAAAGGAGTCCGAAATTCGGACACCTGTTTGATGTTGAAATTTATGTGAGATTTTAAACACTCAAAACATTTTCAATGACCATATCTATTTTGCTTGCTGACCATCTCACAGTTATTACCATATCCAATTATCCATTGTTGCCAAAATGCAATTTTCTATGAACACCTTTTTGGCAGAGCCTAGTTTTTATATAAAAAATGCTGTTTGTGCAGATTGCAATTATTTGTCTGCAAAAATAGCACATTTCTTTTGACAAAAAATAAACAATTTCCGTTTTTGGGTTTTTTTTTCTTTATTTTGCGGAAAAAAATTTACTTTGGAATTATTCAAAATTGTTTGGAACGCGTAATAAATTTACTCCTTTGTTTGAAACTGGGGAAATGAATCAATGTCCTTGTTAAAAATGTCAATACAGTATTGATCTATCAAATAAATATCGTACATCAGTGATAGACAAAAATTTCTACCCCTGATAGGTTACAAAGTATAATTATATTTCGGACATAGAGGTTTCGATATAACAATGCTTTATTCCACATCAAAACGCTTTACACAGCTGATGAAGGACTATGTCCTAATATATGCAAAAAAATGAAAGCGAGGCAACTTTGACATAATAATCAGTTCTTCATCAGCTCGCTCTACACAGCAGACGTACTTTTTGGAGCGGAAAGAAAATGGATAGACAATGCCAATGGCCTAGATATCATATTTTACAGACTTGACATGGCATCCGGCAATGCCAATGGCAATGAATTAGCGCTCGGTGTATATATATTCACTTGAATTGTTCTGTATTCAATATATAATTGTTCCATATCCGGATATATATCGAAAATTTTAATAAATACACTGTGTTTTTGCCTTTTGGAAGTGACAATACGGTATGTTTTATTTTCCTCAATCAAGAAGCATACACCTTAGTGTTTGAAAGGTTGAAATCGATTTTTATACACATTTTATGTTGTTTTTGAATAACGTTGGGTATGTATTAATATAAAAGTATACCGAAGCAGCTTTGAATATTTTCGCTGTTTTTCCCTCGTAAAAGAAGCAAACAAAAGCGACTTAAGAATACTTTCTTCAAAAGTGTCAAACTGCCACGGACAAACGTCAAAGAAAAAAACCCACCCACCCACAAACGTCAAATTGACGTTTCTCGTGGCAATGTGGGTATGGATGCGACCCCTTAAGTTTACTACAGTGCTAATGGCTTTTCTTGACATTTTTGAACCGCTGCCGTTTGTTTATCTACAGTTTTTAGTTTATTGCTGGCTAATTCGCTGCCGTTTGTTTATCTAAAGTTTTTATTCCCGGCTACTTCGTTGCCGTTTGTTTATCTACAGATTTTAGTTTATTTCTGGCTACTTCATTGCCGTTTGTTTATGTACAGTTTTTAGTTTATTTCAGGCTACTATAGCGCGTTTGATACTGCTTGCATTATGAAATAAGCCACACTTTAAAATGTTTTACTTCTAACATAAACTGTCTATTTTATATTAAATATATGGTCAATCAATGAAAATGCATGTTGCATGGTAAATATGATTTCTTGTCACAGCATGGAACAGGCAAGAACGAACACGCTCAATGAACATCCATCTCAGGTGTTAGTGCGCATGCCTGCTACGCATTTTATTAAATACTTCTCCCACAATAAGTCGTTGAAGGTTGTGTGTATATATATGGTGGTTTGATTGAAAAATGCCATTCATCATTGCAAACTGCCATTCATCATTGCAAACTGCCATTCATCATTGCAAACTGCAAAGTCGATCAGTTCATCGCAAAAGCTCCTAAAGAGTTATTGCATCGAGGTAAGATCTTTAATAATAGTTTAATCTTTCTTGTATTAGTCTAGGACCTGTATAGGAGTTTGTATGCGTTTCATTTAGCACAGGCAATCTCAACTGTTTTAGGGTAAAATGACCATGGCGGTCAACATGGCATATGTGCCAAAACCTGAATCCGGGACGAAAGTCCTGAAAATGACCCCGCCCTGAAACGGCATTGCCGACATAGCTCTAACTTTCGAAAAGCAAAAGCGACAGCCTTTCTGAAGTGCTTATAGTGTTTAGAAGGGTTGCTTTTAGGGGTGGTTATTGGAAGGAAAAATTTGTATAATATAAGTATAATATTTTACAAGAAAATGACCATGCACCACCACAGGTCAACTGCTAATTATGCATGAAATAACTAATATATCTGGCAGAGATTAAATTTTCTTATTTCCTAAAAAAATTTATCATGGGATGAAAAACTATGCTTAATTTAATATAATTATTGTAGATTTCTTAAGGATTGACATTGTTTTGTTTAAATATAATACATTTTATATCACTTACCCCCCACCAAAACACGATTTCAGCCATATTTTGCTGTCTTGTTTGCTTTTTATCGCCGAGTCTCGCAAGTATCATCCAATTGTTGTACTTTTACATAATGATAGATGGCTAAAGAAGATTTCAACCAAGTTTCGTCAAGTTTTGAAGCAGTGCAGTGTATTTTATCTTCGATATTGTGTCCTTCGATGTTTCGTCAAATATGCAGCCATTGCAATGCCTCGCCGCTTCACTGCCCGATAAATGCCACTTCTTCGTCTTCATATCTATTTAGATTACAGTATCCAAGAGTACTTCATTGTAGAATAGTCCCAATTGAAAAATTGAAAATATTAGTTGCACTTGAAAGGAAAAAAACCCCACTTGACAGGGGGGAGCGAATATTTTCACGAAACGTTTGTTCGCCAAAACAGAACCCAAGTAAATATATTATATTTATTGTATTTTTATGATTTATGATAAAAACAATAGAAATTACCGCAAAAATACGCAAATATATAAATATAATATATTTACTTTGGTTCTGTGGTGGTGAACAAACGTTTCGTGAAAATAATCGCCCCCCCTGTCAAGTAGCCCACGAGGAGTTTTCGCGAAGATTGCGCATGACTTTCAAATTATTTTTAAACTTACTGATCCTAAATGTGTTATGGGAGGTTTTTTCCTTTCAAGTGCAACTAATGTTTTCAATTTTTCAATTGGGACTATTCTACAATGAAGTACTCTTGGATACTGTAATCTAAATAGATATGAAGACGAAGAAGTGGCATTTATCGGGCAGAGAAGCGGCGAGGCATTGCAATAGCTGCATATATGACGAAACATCGAAGGACACAATATCGAAGATAAAATACACTGCACTGCTTCAAAACTTGACGAAACTTGGTTAAAATCTTCTTTAGCCATCTATCATTATGTAAAAGTACAACAATTGGATGATACTTGCGACTCGATAAAAAGCAAACAAGACGGCAAAATATGGCTGAAATCGTGTTTTGGTGGGGGGTAAGTGAAATAAAATGTATTATATTTAAACAAAACAATGTCAATCCTTATGAAATCTACAATAATTATATTAAATTAAGCATAGTTTTTCATCCCATGATAAAAATTGCTATGCTAATCAAACTAAACATGATTTAAAGATCTAGGCGACACCTAAGAAATCATTCCCTTCTTGAAATATTCACACATACACTAGTAAGTCACCTGACTTAGTCCACATGACATGACACCATACCATTACAGATGATACAATTATACATCCATATTATTCTGAATAACAACTACTTCTGTTGAAGTAAATTTGAACATTATATAAGCTATACATTTGTTCCAAAAGCATAACATGCTTATCTAGGGAAATTATGTAATTATAAGTACAAAGAGAAAGAAGGACGAAAGAGCTTAGATAAAGAAATACACACTTATTTATAAATTATGTACATGTAGAGACACACAAAGAAAATAGTTATTTAAAAGGATGACCCGAATTTAGGGTTTCCGCCTGAGTGCGGGCTGAATGATTGACAGCTCGTGGGGGGTCGAGAGAGACGAAACAGAACGAAAGTAAACGAGACTCGAAGAGATACAGTTTAGTGAACATTTTGTACTTTATTTTATGTTTTAATCATTTTTTATTAAATCTTTATAAATGTGAGTGTGTGCCGAGTTACGCTTCGGTACATTTGGTGCCGTGGCCAGGATTTTTACGAAGGAAAACGAACGAAATACGGTATTTATTGTTGATATTTTGGGCGCCATTTTGGGTTTATATATCAAATTATATCGTACTATTATCGAATTATAAGGCGAATACAATGACCGACGAACGTAGAAACGATCAAGCTGAGAGTTCGGGAGACACTGAACGTATGGAGAACGCGATAACGAAGGAAATTTCGAAATTAGAGTATTATTTGGACGGGGCAAACGAGCTAATTCGAGAAAACGACATCGAGGAAATTAAGTCAGCGGTTAAGCAGGCAGCTAAAATTACGAACAAACTTGCGGAACTTATTTCACAAGTAGAAGAATTCAAGATCGATGGTGGTATTTCGCCCAGAACTGTGCGTCAGTGGAAAAAGGACATTAAGTCAAAATATGCAGCATTACTAACGGATAAGGAGAGACTTTCTTACTATTTGGAGGAGAAAGAGCAACAAACACAGGAAGAGTCAGAGCGAAGGAAGTGGAAACCAAACAACAACTTGAGGAGGCAACAATCAGAGAGAGACACGAAAGAGAACGGAGATTGTGGGAAGAGAAATTAGCAGCCGAGCTGAAAACGACAGAGAAGCGGGTAGAGATAGAAAAGGAAGCAAAATCAATCACTGCGAAACTTCCAAAATTGAAGATTACCCCCTTCAAGGGAACTGTGGTAGACTGGATTCGTTTTGAGAACATATTTTCAACACAAATTGACAAGCAACCTATTTCAGATGAGGAGAAATTTGGATATTTACTTGAGCTAGTAAACCCCAAGATGAGAGACCGGTTGGCAAATCTTAAACCAAGTACTGAGGGATATGTAACAGCATGGAAACGGCTTAAAACAGAATACGGGCAGACCAAGCAAGTAGTGAATGCACATGTGGAGGAAATTATTGGGCTTCCTGTGGTCAAGGGAACTAACTATGCAAAAATTCAGGAATTCTACGAGAAGTTGAGCAAAAGTTTTGATGCTCTGCAAACTTTGGGAGAAAATGATTTCTTGAAAGCCTTTGTGATGACTACCTTAAACAAACTTCCACATATTAAAGCCGACCTTGTGCGAACCGATGAGAAATGGGAAGATTGGGGTATGAATGATATGCTTGTTAACCTGCAGAAGTGGTTGGTAAGAAACAAAACGATGAGCGACTCGAAGCCAAATGAAGAATCCCCAAAGAGAGAACGCAACTGGTTCGCTGGAAAAGTCAATGGAGGAAAGTCAAAGAGCCCTACATGTGTCTTTTGTAAAGGTGAACACTACTCGGACAGTTGCCAAGAGGTTAAGGATTTAGAAAGTCGCCGGAAGTTCTTTGCTAATAACAAATTATGTTATAATTGTGGTCAGCCTGGCCATCGAGCTAGTAATTGTCATGGGGGGAGTTGTTTTAAGTGCAAAGGAAACACCATACAAGTTTATGTGATGGCAAAAGGGTCCCATTCTAACCGGATATACCCCTCTAGACACCACATTACCACCCATAGTTCCTGTGAACATACAAGGCACAACATTGTGGGCGTACCTAGATACCGGGTCAGGGAGAAACTTTATGTCCCAAGATGCCATTGCGAAACTGAAACTATCCCCCTCACATCATGAGACACGTCATATTGTTACGGTCAGTGGGTCGAAAAGGCAGTCTATGCCTGTTTTCAATGTCGAAATAGCTTCGCTCGATGGAGTTGCCAAAGAGCAAATTGAAGTCACAGGGACTAAAATGCCCAACTTTACTACCATTAAGCGACCGGACATGAACGAACTGAAGCTCAAGTTTGATCATACGAGGGATAAAAGGTTCTACATGCAGCTTAACAACGAGTACCCAATACATCTTATAATTGGGGATAGCACATTCTCACGAATCAAGACCGAGGAAATCTACAAAGGGAAACTGGGAGAGCCAGTGGTAGAGGGGACAACATTTGGTTGGTTAGTACATGGTGGAGACCTTCCTAACGATGAAAGTATGTATTGCAGAGATGTAAGCGACTACCAGATGTTGTATAGCCTGGATGTGCTTGGCGTGGAAGACAGGGGAGAAGACGACCAGTTGGATGTTTACGCTGAATTCAATGACACCATCTTACGAGACGAAGAAGGGCGGTACCAAGTCAATGTTCCATGGATACCGGGTGCTCAACTTACCGAGACGAATGAAACACCAAGCAAGAAGCGCCTGCGTTCGGTTGCGAGGAAACTCAACCAAGATCTCAGTTTGAAGTCAGAATACCAGAATATTGTTTCCGAGCAGCTGGAGAAGGGAATTATTGAGAGAGTCCCGGAGAAGCCAACTGGGAGTCGTGTGTTTTATATGCCACATAAACCAGTGGTGAAATCATCTGCAACAACAACAAAGGTCCGAATGGTGTTTGACGCTAGTGCGAAACCAAACCCTCTGGTTCGAAGTATTAATGAGTGCATGTACAAGGGTCCTCCACTACAGCCATTACTGTGGGACATACTGATAAGAGCTCGAATGGCTCCAAATCTGCTCATCGGTGACATTAAGCAGGCATTCCTTCAAGTCGGGTTGAAACCAGAAGATAGAGATGCTTTTCGATTTGTATTCGAATTATTAGACGGAACAGTGGAGCAGTTCAGATTCACCAGAATACCATTTGGTGCAGAAGCGAGCCCCTTTCTTCTCGGAGCCACTTTGCAACACCATTATAAAAGCCAACCGAACGAGAAGTGTTCTGATACGCTGCTGACGCTTAAGGAGAACACGTATGTCGATAACTTAATGAAGACTGGGGACAGTGTTGAAGAGTTGAATGAGTTCAAGAACGAAGCTACGACCATCATGGAGGAGGAAAGTTTCCTGTACATAAATGGGAATCAAATGTTCAGTCTCTCGAGAGCGCAGATATGCCCAATCCGGGAAAAATACTAGGTTTGACATGGCATAAACAAGACGATGTACTAGAAATCCCCGTTCCTGAACGAGGTAGCGGACAGCGAATTACAAAGAAATCTATTTTGAGCCATTTGGCAGGAATTTACGACCCGCTTGGAGTTATGTCGCCAACGGTGGTGGAAGGTAAACGTATCTATCGTGAAGCCTGTGATGAGAATCAAAGCTGGGATTCAGAAGTGTCTTCGGTACTAGCCAAGGATTGGCTACGATGGACTAGACAGCTTCGAAACGTACGAATACCAAGAAGCGTGATTCGAGGATGCAAGAAAGTGAAGTCGGTTCACCTGCATCTCTTTGCTGACGCGAGCAATTTGGCTTGCTCTGCCATGACCATCGCTGTTGTCGAACAAGATACAGGAACAGTGAAAGGATTCCTTACCTCAAAATCACGAATCTCGAAGCGAAACACGTCGATAGCACGTTTAGAATTGATAAGTGGCCAGACGGCAGCCAATTTGGCGAAGAATCTGGTCAACGCGTTGAAGAGACTGCCCATCAGATCAGTTACCATCTGGATGGACAGCCTAGTAGCTCTTTATTGGATCTTGAGTCGGAAAAGCTTGGAAGGTGTTTGTTGCGAATAGGGTGAGAAAGATTGCCGAAATAACGGAGGAAGTTGGGATTCTATGGAAGTACGTGCCGTCGGAGAAGAATGTTGCAGACGCTGGAAGCCGAGGAGCCACGCTTGCCCAAATGGAAAGAAAGGATTGGTACGAAGGTCCTGAATGGCTGCTTAACAGACACGATTGGCCACCCCAACCGATAGTGCAGTCCACGTCATCAGTGACGGATGAAGAGAAACCGAGCAAGGAAATAGTTGCATTCACGGATGAAAACCTACCAGACGAATGGGAACTCTTGTTGAAACGCAAACCTTACTGGAACACTCTAAGAGTTACCGCTTGGGCACTTCGATTTGTCCATAACAGTCGATGCAAGAAGCGAGGAGCGGAGAAAACCAAGGGTCCATTAACCACGGACGAGATATTACGTTCCAGAGAAGTCTGGATAAGAAAGATTCAACGGTCCATCTCGGAAGACACTGAGAGTAGTGGTTGGAAGCTGGAAATGGATGAGAAGAAGATATTGAAATGTATCGGAAGAATCCAAAGCTACACACCAACTTATCTAGAACACGGATTGTTTGCCGACAAGCTTATCCTTCATGTTCACGAACAGACATTACACTTAGGAATTGCTAGTACCATGGGTGCTATTCGAGAGGAATGGTGGATTCCCGTCTGAGATCGTTGGTAAAGAAAACGATAAATGATTGCCATACGTGTAAGGTGTTCTCCACGAAGCCATACGGTAAAACAGAAACGTCGCCATTACCACAGTTTCGCACAGAAGGGAGTAAACCTTTCCAAACCACTGGGTTGACTTCGCCGGGCCGCTAGTTTACAAGATCAATAAACATAAAGAAGGCAAAGCATCCATTCTCATTTTCACTTGCTCAACCACGCGAGCTGTTCATCTAGAAGTTACCAATACTCAAACTGCGGAAGAATTCCAGTACAAGCTAAATGCCTTCATAACTCGGAAGACGAGACCACAACGCATCGTGTCAGACAACGCCGGCGTCTTCAGAGCTACTGCCCAGTGGATAAAGAAGATTAGGAAGAGCGAAGTGCTACAAGATTACCTGGCAAAGCAAAGAATAACGTGGCAGTTCAACTTAGCGAAATCCTTGGTGGGGAGGCATGTATGAAAGGATCATAAAGGAAGTGAAGAAGACTCTGTATAAGACAATGGGAAAGACACATCTCTCATTCCAACAACTTAGTGCGGTGGTGATGGACATCGAACGCCATCTTAATAATCGTCCTCTAACCTACATCGAAAGTGACGGAGGAGCCACAAGTTCTGACGCCCAATACTATTTTATGGGGTGACGACTCACAAACATTGGAAGACCAAGAACAAGAAGAAAATGAAGTTACAAAGATGCAGAAACGTCTCAATGTCGCCAGACAACACGCGTGGAGTCGTTGGCACAAGGAATACATCCACAGCCTCATGGAATCGCACCGCTTAGTCAAAGGTGATGGACAACTGCCAAGTGTCGGGGAAGTGGTGTTAGTGCTTGGGGAAGAAAAGAATCGTGGACTTTGGAAGAAGGGCAAGGTGTTACGACGCATCAAAGGGAAAGATGGAGTTGTGCGAGGAGTTGTTCTACAGCACAAAGGTCACGAGATCGAGCGACCTATTCAACTAGTTTGCCCTCTGGAGATACGAAGCAAAGACGTCGAACAGCCGGAAACGCCTATCGTGCAAGTTGAAGAGAAACAGGAGCGGCCATTAAGACGTGCGGCAAAAGATGCCAAGGAAAGAATCAAACATTGCCTGATAGAAGAGGACTAAAACAATTAGTAAATTTTGGTATATACGTTGGGTTGAAAATTAACTTTAATATTTAATTTTAAGGGGAGTGTGACCCGAATTTAGGGTTTCCGCCTGAGTGCGGGCTGAATGATTGACAGCTCGTGGGGGGTCGAGAGAGACGAAACAGAACGAAAGTAAACGAGACTCGAAGAGATACAGTTTAGTGAACATTTTGTACTTTATTTTATGTTTTAATCATTTTTTATTAAATCTTTATAAATGTGAGTGTGTGCCGAGTTACGCTTCGGTACAAGGAAATCGATTTGTTTCAGCGATGAAAGTTTGAACTGGTCGAAACAAGCAACTGTTAATATAGAACGAACTATCTATATTGAGAATTTTCCGTGGCGAGACCATAATACACTAGTTAATTATTTATTTGTATAGAAAACTTGCTATTCTGCGAATTACTGCAAATAAATTGTTTTTCTATATAGTCTAGGACCTGTATAGGAGTTTGTATGCGTTTCATTTACCACAGGCAATCTCAACTGTTTTAGGGTAAAATGACCATAGCGGTCAACATGGCATATGTGCCAAAACCTGAATCCGGGACGAAAGTCCTGAAAATGACCCCGCCCTGAAACGGCAGTGCCGACATAGCTCTAACTCCCGAAAAGCAGAAGCGACAGCCTTTCTGAAGTGCTTATAGTGTTTAGAAGGTTGCTTTTAGGGGTAGTTATTGGAAAGAAAAATTTGTCTAAGTATAATTATCCATGTCAACTGCTAATTATCCATGAAATAACTAATATACCTGGCAGAGATTTCCTAACAATTTTTATCATGGGATGAAAAACTATGCTTAATTTAATATAATTATTGTAGATTTCATAAGGATTGACATTGTTTTGTTTAAATATAATACATTTTATTTCACTTACCCCCCACCAAAACACGATTTCAGCCATATTTTGCCGTCTTGTTTGCTTTTTATCGCCGAGTCTCGCAAGTATCATCCAATTGTTGTACTTTTACATAATGATAGATGGCTAAAGAAGATTTCAACCAAGTTTCGTCAAATTTTGAAGCAGTGCAGTGTATTTTATCTTCGATATTGTGTCCTTCGATATTTCGTCAAATAGCGGCCATTGGAATGCCTCGCGCTTCTCTTCCCGATAAATGCCACTTCTTCGTCTTCATATGTATTTAGATTACAGTATCCAAGAGTACTTCATTGTAGAATAGTCCCAATCGAAAAATTGAAAACATTAGTTGCACTTGAAAGGAAAAAACCTCCCCTGACAAATCACCAAAGCCAGTAAATATATTATATTTATTGTATTTTTATGATTTATGAAAAAAACAATAGAAAATACGCAAATATTTATTGTTTTTTTCATAAATCATAAAAATACAATAAATATAATATATTTACTGGGTTCTGTGGTGGCGAACGAGCGTTTCGTGAAAATAACCCCCCCCCCCTGTTAAGTAGCCCACGAGGAGTTTTCGCGAAGATTGCGCGTGACTTTCAAATTATTTTTAAACTTGTGTCTTTGATTCTGATCCTAAATTTGTTATGGCGAGGCATTGCAATGGCCGCTATTTGACGAAATATTGAAGGACACAATATCGAAGATAAAATACACTGCACTGCTTCAAAACTTGACGAAACTTGGTTGAAATCTTCTTTAGCCTTCTATCATTATGTAAAAGTACAACAATTGGATGATACTTGCGAGACTCGGCGATAAAAAGCAAACAAGACGGCAAAATATGGCTGAAATCGTGTTTTGGTGGGGGGTAAGTGAAATAAAATGTATTATATTTAAACAAAGCAATGTCAATCCTTATGAAATCTACAATAATTATATTAAATTAAGCATAGTTTTTCATCCCATGATAAAAATTGTTAGGAAATCTCTGCCAGGTATATTAGTTATTTCATGGATAATTAGCAGTTGGCATGGATAATTATACTTAGACAAATTTTTCCTTCCAATAACTACCCCTAAAAGCAACCTTCTAAACACTATAAGCACTTCAGAAAGGCTGTCGCTTCTGCTTTTCGGAAGGTAGAGCTATGTCGGCACTGCCGTTTCACGGCGGGGTCATTTTCAGGACTTTCGTGCCGGATTCAGGTTTTGGCACATATGCCATGTTTACCGCCATGGTCATTTTACCCTAAAACAGTTGAGATTGCCTGTGGTAAATGAAACGCATACAAACTCCTATACAGGTCCTAGACTAATATAATATATATAACTAAGGCTTATCGGAATCCTCTGACCTGATATTTGCTCAAAGTACCTTCTTTGTTCTTGTAGGGTCGAAGAGGACTCGGTTCAATTTATGTTTTTTCTGCTGGAAATGGTGGATTTTTTGGGGATAGTTGTGCTTTTAATGGCTTTGTCAATAGCATCTACACGATCCCTGTTGCCGCGGTGGATAAAAATGCGAAACCTGTATCCTCATCCGAAGCATGCAGCGCTGTTATGACATCTGCTTATTCTGTTAATCTTGTAAGTTTATAATATTTTTGAGGTTATTTTAGGGAGAGTATTCCACAAAATAAATAAATAATTCTGGATCTATAATTTGAGCAGAGTATGAGCTCAAAATACATACACTCATAATTTAGTGCACTTAACCTTTTTCCTTTGAAAAACTACCTTGGTATAGAACAAATTACTTTAGTGCTAAAAAAATTTCCTAAAAGTGCTCAATAATGCGCATACAAGATAATATTCCGATTGTATGATGTAACGTTTTGTACTAAACAACAGTTTCAGGAAGTTTTGTTTTTTATAGTGCACATGCGGGAATTACCATTTTTCTGTCAAACATGGTAATTCGTGCATGGTAATTTGTATCATTTCCTATGCAAAGTTTTGAAGTGCCTCTGCGACGAAATTTAGTAGCTAGTTTTTTAGCCTTTTTCTTTAAAAGCCATCAGTAAGTCAGTAAAAGTGAAAATGCCTAAAAAATAAAGATAAAAATTTTTATTCCACAAATTAGAATTAGTACCAATATATTAAAAGTTTGCTCCCGCCATTGCTTTGCTGTGTTCAACACAACTTGCACTTACCGAGTTGATTAGTAAAGTCGCGACCTCTATTGATGAGAATAAACTGACTGCAGAAGCCATCAGTTTAAGTTAAACAATGAAAGGAAAATGCCAAAAAAATTAGTATTGATTGTTTTACTCATTGGAATTAGTACCACATACTATGAAATTGCTGTCCGCCATTGTTTGTTAAATACAATCCTACCATCCTGCACGGACCGAGTTGATTGGTGTGTCATGAATTCTACGATGAGAATAAACTGACTGCAGGTGTATTTTTAGATTTATCGAAAGCATTTGATACAATTAATCAGGAAATATTGTTTTGTAAACTTGAACACTATGGCTTTCGTGGTGTCGCACTAAGATTGATCAAAAGCTATTTTGAGAATAGAAAACAGTTTGTCCAGTTTGGGAAAGCAAAATCTTCCGAGTGTGTTACCTCGGGCCTTGTCTTTAATCAAGATAAGTGTAAGTGTCAGCATATCTCCAGGAAAAAGACTGTCACCGAATTCCCTTATATTATTAAGAACAGGCCGCTCACAGTTACAAAAGAAGAAAAATATCTTGGCGTTTGGGTCACATGTAACCTAACCACATAATTTATTCGCCCGCATCCATTGGCCAATACTTGGCAAGGCTTCATTCACAACTCTAGTTAACACGCTAGGGTCACTATGGGAATAATAAATACTCTTGTCATCCGCAAATAAAGATCTGTGGAGATTAATCTATCTCTATAGGTTATTTCGCACGTGAATGGCAGACTCAGAATAAATTTTGTGGCTCGGCGTTGAATACGTTCTGTTCTCTTAACAAGCTCGATCGATTGCGGGGACCATACTTGAGTTGCGTAGCCTAGAGCAGGTCGCACAACTGCCAAATATAATGTCCGCCGGATCTTTTTGTTGGGAATTTCTATTGTAGATCTACGTAGAAATCCTAACATCTTGTTGGCCGCTGCACATCGGTCAAGGGTGTGTTTAGACCAGTTAATATACAAAACTAATTATGTTATTTTTAAATCTCGACAAAAGAATATCAATAGTGACATATCTCTCTTTTTCGAAAGTAACTTGTTAATTCGTAAAAAGCAAGACAAATTTTTCGGTGTTTAAATAGACCAAAGTTCATAGAGACAGGGCAAACTTCAAAGGCTTTCGAGCCAATTAATTTCAGATGTTGAGAAACCGCATCACGTGACAATACCAGTGCATCGAATTCAGAAATTACTAGAGTGTAGTATTACTGAAATAAGGCATTGTTGCTCTTGTCATGGCTTCGACAAGTTCAGCATACGACTCAGAAAGCGAAATTCCTTCAATTCTGGGCTCCGAAGTCGAAAATACGACCACGGAGGACAATTGTCAGCAAACTATTGAACTGCTGCAAATCGACGCTGAAGAATTGACACAAGAAATATCGCGTTCAGTTGAAGAAGTAAGTATTTTATATTGTGTTCCTTGGCAAAATGTGAAGTAAGATGCCTTTAACATCATCTTTGTCTTCTGTTTGTGTGTTAGGTTGAAGGTTTAAAGCAATTTCCTTGCGAATTTTGCTCAAAAGTGTGCAAATCTAAAGAGGGCGTACGAAGCAATGCATGTTCGCAGTATTAAACATTCACCCGTGAACACCAATGTCGAAGCCGCTAAAGCTACTACAGCTTCTAACAAAGGGAAAAAATCAAATACCAAGCTACATCACGGAGGAGAAAGTCTCACCGATTAAGGTTTACCCAGAGAAACAAGTTGACTTGCAACGCAGTAAATCGTTCGTAGAAGATGTGAATGGTCTTCTAGATTAGTTTCATCAAAGATTCATGAAAGACTACTTCGGGAAAATGTATCGTTCATGGAAAGAATATTTTCATCCGTTCAGTGATCAGTGACAAAGTCGTGTTTCTGATGCTGGTAAATTTGCCTGAACGATTGATCACCCGGATATTAAAATATTCTGAAGTTACCTGTGAAGATACGGTATGCATATTGCATTTAATATATATAAAGTGCATGTTTGTGACAGGCTGAGATTATTAGCTTGCACTTCATTTCACAGGTGAAGTGAAAGCTGCCGCACCTCTCCCACAGTCTTAGAGTGTATCATTTCTCAATACTATATTTGACCCATAGCTTGCAATGCACCCTATTTCAGTGTTTTACTGTGTCTATTAAATGCCAGACAATTTCACTTACCAGTCCAGATGCGCCCTACTTTAGTATGTCACTCTGTCTAATGCCAGACCCTTTTGCTCATCAGTAGTAGGGTACTGCCAGTTAATGGGTTAACAAAACTATCTGCCAGTGTCTCTGGTTAACCTATTAGCTTGCAATGCACCCAGATGCACCCTACTTTAGTATGCGCCCTAATTTAACACCAGATAATGGGTTAATCCTGATAGCACTAAAATTGGTATTTTTTATTCTGTCTATTAATGCCAGATGATTTTACTTACCAGTGAGAGTGTTAGGTGTATGTGGGTTAAAGCAGAAAATCATTTTAATATTTTCATTTCTTCTGTTTAGAGTGAATTATCCATCACACCCGACAAGCTTGGACCCCTTGCTTATGCTGCTGGCTATGTAATCCAAGAATTATGGAAAGAGCAAGAATTCCAAAAATGCAGATTCATTAAGAAACCAAGAGTTACAAGCATTATTGTTTTCAATGAAAGTGCCTGCTGAAGAAAATGACTACATTTCTTCAATTTCCCGAGGAGCACTGTGGGCACCCAATTCCTGGCTGGTAAATATTGCAGAAATTCCTGAATTGTGTTTAGAAAGCACACAAGAATTGGCAAACCTACCCCGTTACTTGTGGATAAAGTTGTTGAGGAGGTCCAAGCTTCTCCATTAGCAAAAGGTTTGTGGAACAATATGGTTGAAGTGTCAAAGAAGTGTCAAAGAAGTGTCAAAACTTATGTTTTGAAAACATTATAAAACTATACGCAACTGTCAGAGGATTCTCCTTTGCACGAGATATCCTTAACAAGTATAAATTACTTGAAAAAGAAGGCTTTAAGGAAACAGTTAAAGGTTGACAGAGAACTTCAGCTGTAAATAATATCTACACTATTCTTCAATGTAAGCTCGGATTCCATATGTTGGGGCTCTCGCATGCACCATAGCATGCACGGAGAACCCCAACAGCTTGAATCTGAGCCTACCCACAATGTAAATACTAATTTCTGCATATTATTTGTTCTCTTTCTTGAAGGAGTCAACCAAAATTGTATCTGACAGTGATTTTTGTAGATATAGACTTTTGTTCAATTAAAAATTATGAAATCAATTTAAAATGATTTCAACATAACAAACCCAACACATATCTGTGTTTCTTGATATAATATTCTAGTCTTATAGTTTATCCAATGCTTGCTTGATCTGTATAGTCCATCTTTACAGATATTCTGTCTTGCACAGAATAATTAACCATAAATCTTCTATTAAGCCAGGAGGGGGCTTTTTTCAGTCATATTTGAGGTTAATAATTCCAAGTCCTACAACCACAAATTTCTCAACCTTCTTTTTAAAATATTCGAGGCTTGAATGGTATTGTTTTGGTTTGGGCTTGTGTCGAACAAGTTCACTTCTGGGTGCAGTTATGGAGGTGGAGGGTATGCTTTTCTCTGGTAAATTTTGCAGGTGGGAACTATAAACATGACCAAAAACCTTGTTAATATACAAGTATATTTTACACAAGTACTACCAGTCTACCACCATTTCAATGAATTGCATATAGGAAAATAAAAATTATCTTGTATATCTTATATTCTGACTACTAGCTCATATCAATCCATAAGCAACTGGTGATTCTCTGAAATTGCACTTTTACTAATATTATAATACATGTTAAAGAAAAGTATGATTTAGTGGGATTTATCCTGAATTTGTGTATTCCGGTAAATTTGAGCATATGGTTTGAACCCCATGCATAATTACTGAAGCGTATTATGTAAATCAGTATTAAATTTCCATATGCCCTACAATTGAAACACCATATTGAATTATACAAGCTTCTCGCAACGAGCGATAACTTCAAGCGTTAATACTGAAATATCAATAATTCCATATTCAGAATCTATCGGTAACTGATAAGAAAGAAACTTACATGTTTCGATAAGCTTCTTTTCGAAGTGTCTTTCACAAATACGATACCGTTGATCGATTTGCTTGTGTATATCTCTCGATCTCTTATCACAAGGCGCACCCACGCTTCGCGAGTTTTCGTCGATAAATCGTCGTATTTTGTTGGAATTCGAAAAATACCAACACCTACGTGCTTCTACTAGTTCCGCAACCATAAATTGAGCAATTAGCTCCTGCCTTCTAAAATATCTTTCAAAAAAACATGCTTTTTAAGCGAGCTATAGCCATAGTATAGTAAGGTTTCCCTTATATACTTCTCGAATTTCAATGCACTCGTATTGTCACGTGACATAGAACAATAACATAATTTGGCCACACCCCCAGCTTCCAAACCCTGTCTCTATGAACTATGCATAGACGAAATCCATTGGTATAATTTTTCGTGCTCGCTGCATGGTGCTTATCTACCAATACCAAATTATCTCTATAATATACTTTAATATATCCCTATCTGACATACTGCAATATCGTCTGGTCAATATTGTCTGACAAATTCCAGTTTTTAAGAACACACATATATATAAGATCAACTCGTTTTACACGGGAAAATTTATGTATTTTTATCATAAACATTTATTGCCGCCTTCTTTCCTTCATTTGTTCTATACAAGCAATCAATTCCATACTTATAATACAAGAAATTCTAAGTGATAGTGATCACATTCACATGAATGTGATCAGTGTCACTTATTTACACTCATAAACATTTATTGCCGCCTTCTTTCCTTCATTTGTTCTATACAAGCAATCAATTCCGTACTTATAATACAAGAAATTCTAAGTACATTCATGTAAAACCACAACAAAACAACACACAATTCTTTTCCAGGCCCTAAACTGTGGAATTCACTTCCAGAGGAAATAAAAAAGGTAGAGACTTTCGGTTACTTCAGGAATAGAATGAATAAATATTTACTAAATCAGTAGTCATACTCTTTGCTGTCGTTATGTTTCTTTTTCATTGATGTGTGACACCGGCACTGGGGAGACATCCATGCATGGCTATGATGATCTCTAAACTACTCTTTGCCAATAACAATAATATTCAATTGTGTTCGTCACTTAATATTTGCTAAAATAATAGATCGTAATGCCAATATACAATTATTATGTTAAGTAAAGTTTTATCTTTAATTCATTGTATAAGATATTTCTTAAAAGGAAGCCCAAAATATATAAGCCTTGTGCTTTCTCTTGGGCTTCCTTGCTTGAATATAAAGATATATTTATTGTAACCTGGGTTTTTTTGGGGAGGAGGGATATTGTTGTATCTTTATGTGGCAAACATAAAGCATTCTTATTATTAGTAGTATTACGTCTTTAGAATTTGTATTTGCGCAAAAGTCGAAATTGGGTAATTGCACTGTCTGTAAACCCATAAGCGAAAAAAAAGCAAATTTGGAGCAAATTGGTTCACTACCGAGTGGTAACCTTCTAAGCTGCTGGTCTGTTCAACTGGTGAAGCTTGGTTTTATTGCTTTCATTAAAGCAGGCTTGCTGAAGTTTTAAACCATTAATTAATTAATTAATTAATTAATTAATTAATTAATTAATTCATTCATTCATTCATTCATTCATTCATTCATTCATTCATTCATTCATTCATTGATTCATTCATTCATTCATTCATTCAATCATAGTGTAAACTTTCCGGGGTACTAAAAACTATTGCATACAACTACAGTACAGACAGTTACGACTTACGATTCGTCTTGCGAAAATTTGGAATTGTTTGAATGTTTTGAAAAATTTTCATACCGATTTCAACAATAAAAACAAATTTAAGAGACATTGGATTAATTCAACGTGTAAACCACCGACAAACCAGACCAGAAAAAGACCACCAACAAACAATCTTGGGTCCAACAAGCCAAGGGTAACGAAAACGAAGAGAAATTTGCTCGCAATTGTACACCATTTCGAAAAAAAACAGCCTGTTTTACAGAGAGCGAGTGACTCGTCCCCAATGTCCTTTAACAATAAAATTAAGATCGGGACGTCTTAAGAAATGTTTCAGTAAACTACATTGTAATATAATTATGTAATTCCTTATGTTTTATATATTTAATATTTAAATAATAATATTTAAATCATAAATGTATTTCAGCCAAATGGCTATAAGTTTTATTGAAATAAACAATCCGTCTCAATATGAGACAGGGGTCTGGAATGTCGACATATTTTGTAGTAAATATTTATTGTGTCACGCAAAAGGTAAAATCGTCTCTCTATATTTGTGAATGAATTGAGTATGATAGAAGATGTGAATCCATAAACTGAAACAGATGTTTCAATTTAGGAAACAGCATCAATTGCCAACAATTCTGCTTGCGATTCAAAATTTGGTGCAACATCAGCTGCTACTGCATTGGTATCAGGAATAATAGCCTTAGCATTGCAGGCAAGGTAAGACACAATATTTTCTTTCAACGTTTTTGTTTATTTTACATAGTCTATATTAAGCAGCTTTTATATCCCTAATAAGGAGAAATATTTTTCAATCAGTTAGAGGTATATCTATTGTAGAATTTATGCGGTAACCAGCCATATTTTAGTACTGCATGATTTTTAAACGACACTGGGAGTATATATTTAGCGTTCATTGTTTTCAAAAAGGTATCGGGTTAATGTAGTAGAGCTCCCTGTGTTTGCATGATTTAAGGGAGGGCAAAAGGATGACCGGGTAAAATGTCAGAAGGAAAAGATCCAAGATGGCGGGAAAATGTGCGATGTAAGTGTATGTTATTGCTGTTAAAAAGTGTTATAAAAGAGTTAACAAACGTAGTGCAAGAGTAATGCGGAGACACCTTGCGTAGAATACAAGAAACGTACAGCATATTTTCTCAGGGTGGAATCACTGGGAGGAGTTACACAGCGCGTATCAGGAAGAGTTTGATTGCGGCATTAAAAACTGGAACGTCCTTTCTTAAGTACAGTTGTTTTGCTAACATTAAGGACGATAACATTGTTCTGTGTGAAAACAAGAAGAGCTCATCCATGTTGCAGCGCAGTTTTCCCCATTTTACGGCTTTACAGAGAGGGAAACGAGCAAGGCCAAGGGTGTTAAATACCGTGTTTGGTGTTTTGAAATAACCAGTGCAATCGATGAAAGGTTATACTCAAGTGAGATGCAAATCTGAAAGTTAATCATGGCCCTCTTACCTGCTACCGCTGTAGTCAAGTTAGTCATATTCTTAAATGTTGCTGAAATCGAATCCCAGAGGAAGCTCAACAATCGGGAAACGAGGGTGTGCCACCGTCGCGTGCCAGTCGGAGGCAGTAAGTTGTTTATCGGGGCCCAAGGATTGAGTGGATCCATTAGTGTCACAAACATTGAAATCTTTGATTGGTGGCACTATTGAGTGTGCAGCTTTTTTGACGGTCAAACTTGCCTTGCCTTGGTAGACACTTGGGTCAGGTCTTGTTCCACACATTTTAGAAGCAGTACCTCAGTGGATGCCCAATCCACCTTGTTTGTAACCTTATGAAGATAGTAGGAGCAGCTGGAAAGGAGGTGCCATTTTTTGGTTATATGGAAGTAGCAGGTTGATTTCCACTCTCAATGAAGATGGTGCTGGCAGAAATTACCCTGCCCTGGTAGAAATTTCCCTGCCCAGATACCCCTATACTGAACAGGTTCCTGCTATGATAGGGACCAATATAGCCAAACAGTGTAGAGTAGAGTGTGCCAAAATGTATGGCAGAAACTATCTTCAGAAAGCAATATGTTTTTGAGTATGGTTTGAACAAGAGGATGATGAAATTAACACAAGGTTAGCGTCACATAAGGTTGTGATCGGAGCTAATCAACGAATTGTTGTTTGGGCAACGACAAGAGCTCCACCTGATGAGTAATTGTTCTACGGCAATTGTTGAGTCCAACAACAAGATGAAAGAGTGTGATGAAATGAAGGAATTAGTAACAACGAGTTTCGTCACACTCCGCTGGGGTTCCAGTACATGTAAATTTCCAGAGGAAATTACAAACACGTCCAACAAACCAATCACTATCCAGCCAAATAGGAGGATTGCTACTCTGTATCATGCTTCATGTATTCTGGACACTTCATCCACATCAGTCAGTGGTCATGGTCACTTTTAGAAGGTGAAGGAACATGTTGACTTGTCGACTACACCGCTTATGGTAGAAGACTGGTTGGTCTTTCATAGAAGATATTTTCTGATCATTTTAACAATGTATGTTTAAAATGTAGCTGCAGGTATGCTTAATGGCTCTATATTCGTTTTATATTTGTTCTCTTAATCAAGACCTTGAGCAGACACAGTCTTGGTCGCGAGATTAGAGATTATCTATATTAACCCAGGCAAAACTATATCAACGACGTTCTTTACTGAAAGAAACATGCAACAGCATAGGCGTACGAGCCGTGGGGTGCCGCCCCCCCGAAATTTGGAGATTCAAGTCATTCTGGCAAATGGTCCTGCATTCCAGAGTGAATAACATTCAAAACTTTAGCTCGTAATTGCCCATATTCTAATTTTGAGTTAATATTCAAATTTTAGTTCAGCTTTGTAGCACATATAACCATCGGACGTGATCTAGTTAAACATTCTCACTGAAGAAGCCTTGACGGGCGAAACGTTTGAGACAAATTTTTAGAACCTTTTATTGCCTGTAGAAGTCTTTTTAAATTTTTAAATAATTTTAAAAAATTATACTCGATTACATAGTAAATTATAGATTTTCGCTTACCTCAAAACTGGTCTGCAACAGGCTGTTTCATCTGTAAAAGAATCATCAGGCAGTTTACAAGTATCGAAAGAAATGACCGCTTATATACTTCCTGCCGGAGCGTGGGGGTGTATGTGGGAGACAATGTGTGCATGCATGGCTTTGTTTGCGTTGTATACGCGAAATTTATTTCGATGACGATACCGTGAAATTATTTCAGCTCTTTTGTTGAGTAAACAATTCTTGTTTTTTTCTTTCAAAATACAAAATTTTTCTTCTAAACATAAATTGCATCGTTTTGATCCTCCCGTGTACGAAATAGAATGTTTTAAAATACTGAAATCCTTATTGCTTTCTTTCAATGTCCAAATATATTTCGAAAGTTCCGTGTCATTTGCATGCTTTTTATGCAGAAAAGATTTAGTGTGGTTGGCCAATCGCTCTTTGAATGTGGTTGCAGTCATGCCAATGTAATTTTTGATCGTGTTTGTGTTGCTTACTGTGACTGTTGCTTTGTATACTATGTCCCTAGTCATGCTTTGTTTTTGAAGCGGGCAAATGGTGTTTTCTCTACAACTGCAATTGGTAGTGTTCCTATCCTGTGTCTTGTTATTCCTAGATATGCGTGCATTGTGTTTAGTGATTACTGACTTGACATTGTTCATGCAGCTGTAACTTACTTTAACTGTATTTCTGTTAAAAATTTTATGTAGCTTGTGGTGCGGTGGAAAATGTTTGTCAATTAGGCTAAGGAAATTAGGTCCTATGTTTGTGCTAACACTCTTACCAAATGGTGGGTTGCACCAAATGATATTGCGTTGCCTATTCCTGCGTTGTTGTTGCGGTGTGTGCTGAGTGTAGCTAAGTTCATGGGTAAAGCTGCTATGCCTAAGTGCGTTCTGATATATGGGTGCAGATTCCTGAAAAGTTTGCTCATATGATGAAAGAAGTGCAATGCGCTTGTTAATTGATGCAGGTAGTTGCCTTGTGATGCTCGGTGGGTGATTAGAGTGCATATTTATGTATAGTGGCCTATGTTTTCCATTGTTAAGGTCGAAAGTTACGTCTAAAAAGTTTACAATGCGTAAATTTAATTCGGCGGTAATTTTTAGGTCAAACTTCTCGAATATTTTGTGGAGATATTTTCTTGTTTTGTCTGCTAAACGTGCTGATTTACTTTTTATAATAGCCAAACCGTCATCTCTATATAGACCGATGCTTTCTTTGCCAAATTTCTTACTCAGGTGGTTTAAAATGAAAAGGCCTACTAACTCACAAATTTCCGCGCCGTCGAAACTGCCCATGCTAACGTCAAACAAACTATGGCTATCTTTTTTTATCCATGAAATTCCGGTATTGAAAAGGAGAGATTTTCTAGCGTGTTTTATTATTGAAATATCGTTTTCAGGTATAGTGGCCAAATTTGAAGCCCAAGATAAAGCTTGGTCCAATAGTTTTTCAGAAATAGATGGGTAGAAATCGACAATGTCAAACGAAATAAAACTGTGTCTGTCCTTATCTTTTATATTGCCAAACCACTGAATAACTTGTTTTGTATTCCTCCATTGATTTAAATTCAATTGGAATTAATTTTGTCCAAAATAACTTTGCTTATTTTTCCGGATTCGCTTTTAGTGGGATTAATTATATAATCGGCATTTTGGATTGTTTTCGAAATTTTCTTTGTGATCGTTTAAAGATATAAATGCTTCGCGTTTTTTCATTTTTTCAATTCTGTCGCCTAAATTGTTCGAAATGATTTTTAGTTCTGAATCAATTTCATCTATAGTGTCCTCGGATCCATGCTTATATGTTTTTGTGATGTTGTCATGTAAGAGCGTGTTGTATGTGTCGAGCGAGGTTTCATAAATATTCCTAGTTTTGTCTGCAAAAATGAAAATGTTGGGAGACGAATTGATTTTCTTTAGATCGTTAGTCAAAGATTTCTGAAATTTCAGATATCTGTCTATATAGAGATGACGGTTTGGCTATTATAAAAAGTAAATCAGCACGTTTAGCAGACAAAACAAGAAAAGATCTCCACAAAATTTTCGAGCAGTTTGACCTAGAAATTACCGCCGAATCAAATTTACGCATTGTAAACTTTTTAGACGTAACTTTCGACCTTAACAATGGAAAACATAGGCCCTATAGGAAGCCCAATGACGATCCACTATACATAAATATGCACTCTAATCACCCACCGAGCATCACAAGGCAACTACCTGCATCAATTAACAAGCGCATTGCACTTCTTTCATCAGATGAGCAAACTTTTCAGGAATCTGCACCCATATATCAGAACGCACTTAGGCATAGCAGCTTTACCCATGAACTTAGCTACACTCAGCACACACCGCAACAACAACGCAGGAATAGGCAACGCAATATCATTTGGTTCAACCCACCATTTAGTAAGAGTGTTAGCACAAACATAGGACGTAATTTCCTTAGCCTAATTGACAAACATTTTCCACCGCACCACAAGCTACATAAAATTTTTAACAGAAATACAGTTAAAGTAAGTTACAGCTGCATGAACAATGTCAAGTCCGTAATCACTAAACACAATGCACGCATATCTAGGAATAACAAGACACAGGATAGGAACACTACCAATTGCAGTTGTAGAGAAAACACCATTTGCCCGCTTCAAAAACAATGCATGACTAGGGACATAGTATACAAAGCAACAGTCACACTAAGCAACACAAACACGATCAAAGAGCGATTGGCCAACCACACTAAATCTTTTCAGCATAAAAAGCATGCAAATGAAACGGAACTTTCGAAATATATTTGGACATTGAAAGAAAGCAATAAGGATTTCAGTATTAATTGGCAAATTTTAAAACATTCTATTTCGTATACGGGAGGATCAAAACGATGCAATTTATGTTTAGAAGAAAAATTTTGTATTTTGAAAGAAAAAAACAAGAATTGTTTACTTAACAAAAGAGCTGAAATAATTCCACGATGTCGTCATCGTAACAAATTTCGCGTAAACAACGCAAACAAAGCCATGCATGCACACATTGTCTCCCACATACACCCCCACGCTCCGGCAGGAAGCATATAAGCGGTCATTTCTTTTCGATACTTGTAAACTGCCTGATGATTCTTTTACAGATGAAACAGCCTGTTGCAGACAAGTTTTGAGGCAAGCGAATATATATATATATATATATATAGTCAAGTCTGCAGACATGCATGTTTCGCCGTTCAACGGCTCGTCAGTGCAGCTTGTAACGCAGTCTAGATGCGAGTGACTTCGTATTTATACACCATACTCTTGCCCTCACCAAGCGCATGTGGTACAATACTCAGACACATGCGCATCCAGACATGCGTGAAGTGTCTTATATATATATATATATATATATATATATATATATATATTATGTTGTGTTATTGTTCACTCGGTAATATGATAAGGAGAGAATGTTCTCGAGTGATGTATTTCATAATTTCCAGACCGCAGTAAGCAGAAAATTCTGTCCGCTGCGGCTGGGTTTCGAATCCGCGACCTTCGAATTACTAGATCGACGCTCTACCAACTGAGCTACACGGTCAGGACGGATTGAAGACTGGAAATTATGAACTATATACTGAATGTCATAAACATATTAGTTTATATTAATTCAGCATCGAACAATACTAGCTCTGCGAGTTTTTATATTAATAATAATAATATAAAAACTCGCAGAACTAGTATTGTGCGCACGCTGTGCCATCACGCAAGTAATCAAACAGATGTCCAACGTCATCACACAATAATCAGTTCAACCGGCACTTAAACATCGTCGCCTGATGATCGCATTAAGCGTGAAACTCGGAGTTGTGACTCAATTTTAAGTAAAGAAACTATATATATATATATAGTCAAATCTGCAGACATGCATGTTTCGGCGTTCAACGGCTCGTCAGTGCAGCTTGTAACGCAGTCTAGATGCGTGTGACTTCGTATTTATACACCATACTCTTGCCCTCACCAAGCGCATGTGGTACTACACATGCGCATCCAGACATGCGTGGAGTGTCTTGGGACCAGAGTGCTCAAACGACCACAAGGGAAGTGAGCAAATATATATTTGTTCCAGAACTTAAAGAATGCGCTTGAAATATAATGTTTGAGCATATATAACTCCTGATCTTGTAATTCACTGCTGCAGATGAATCAAATTTAGATTAGAAATATACAGTTTTAAAAATTGTGTATTATAGTTATGCACTCTTTATTCGGAATAATTTATATAATTCTATATTTGCCAAAATTATCAGTGGGAAAAGGATGCTTTTACAGAAGACTTCAAATGTGGTGATCTCTACAAAACAAAACAATCACATTTGGGTCATTTAAAATAGCTAGTTTTACACCCTTTATTACAGACACTATCATATGGACCAAAATTATTATATTACTACGATATTGTTCATGTTTTCGCTCGCTACTCTAGTGAATGCAAAGCCCGGTCGAATACTTGAAATGCTGAATACTTATTTAGGAACTCCTTAACATGGCGTGATGTACAGCACTTGATCGTAAGATCCAGTAGGAGTGATACAATTGACAAAAGTGTACAATGGACTGTTAATAAAGTAGGAATTCGAGGTAAATTATTGATTTGTTTCTTTATAATCTTTTAATAAAATATATTATTTTTAATATAGGGGGATACAAAGCACAATTTGAATGGCTAATAAGCGTGCAGTATATATATGCAACAGTACTTTTTCAATTTTCCTTGCTTCGTCGCTGCTTGTTGAAAAAAATCTTTAAACTAACTAGCAGTTTTAAAAATTCCAGGATATATAAAAATCCAAGAAAAGGTGGACCGAAAGTAAATTGAAATGCCTGCAAACAAAGACAACAGGATGAAACGACCATAAGAGTGTTGCAGCTGTTTCTGATTAATCTGAATTAAACTTTTGGCTGCAAAGTGTACGTGCATTAAAAAAGGGCAACTGACTGAACTTATTCAACAAAAGAGGCCATTAATAAATTTTAGTTGGCCGGCCCCATTAAACTACGAAAATAAAACAAGTTAACCATGCACAGTTCTAGGGGTGCAAAAAGTTGGCCAGTTTGGCATAGACATTTGATAATAATCCACTCTGACATTCTGATTAATTACTAGGCTTTTCCGACTTACTACCAAAGCACAACAAATTTATTGGAACAGTGCGTTCAATTATTTAAATAGAATCTACTTCTTATATTAAAATACTGACGAAAAATCTAATTAAGCCCAACATGCATGGGCAATGGACAGCAGACAGCTTGATGAAAACGTCACCGTTTTAATGCTGAACCCAATCAAATTAAGCAAAAAAGCTCATATTCTCCCAAGCGTAAAAGCATGTGATTCGGTTTCTATTTCTTAGATAATAAAATAGCTGTAACTTATTTATTTATTAAAGTTTGCCCATACATACATACATACATAGTTTAAGATAAAATACAGGTTACAGAATTATAGGGCTAGAGGTCTACTAGAAACCACGAAAGGCTTTTGATTAAGACCCCTAGGTTAATTATTTACAATTAATTACATTGATGATCAGAACTTAAGGTAATTTAATGTTATTAATAGAAAAAAAGAAGATGAGTTTGAGATATTTTTACAATATTTCAAATAATGATAAAGATATATACAAATTAGGAAAAGTTAGAAGACATATATAATTTACAAGAGATGATGAGAGATATATATAATTTATGTTTCCGAATGCAACAGCAAGAAATAATTTTTTGATTTTTTCTTGAATATGTTATAAGATTTTATATTTTTTAATTCAGACTTTAACTCATTCCAGATATTCACACCTTTATTGTAAAGTGAATGTTTGACAAAATTAGTTCTTGAGTATGATTTATGAAGTTTAGATGCGTTCCTTGTGTTGTGTTGTGTTGTGTTGTGTTCATGTATTTTGTTGTTAGTTACATAATAATTGCTAAAGTATTTTGGTAAATTTTCCAGGTAGTGATATCGAAACATGAATAAACTAGTTAGAAAATCATTAATTTTTGTAATATTCAGAATGTTTGATTTATTAAATAGTGGTTCAGAGTGCTCAGAATACGATTTGAACATCATTAATCGAATTATTTTCTTTTGGATGTTTATTAATTTTTGTAATCGTTTCTTATATGTATTTCCCCATATTAGATTTCCATATATTAAATAAGGATAAACTAAAGCATAATAGACTAGTTTGAGAGTATTAAAATTTGTGAAATGTCGAATTTTGGATATTATTCCGTAGATTTTATAACTTTTTTCACAATTAAATCAATGTGATCATTCCAAGTTAGGTGTTCATCAATAATAACACCAAGGAAAGTTGTATTTTTAACTTGCTTAATTGGTTGTCCATTTATAGAAATTGTTATATTGTGTTTAATTTTTTATTTGATGATCTAAATAGAATAAACTTTGTTTTAGATGCATTCAGTGATAATTTATTGCTGCTAATCCAATCAGCTATTTTATTTATTTCATCTTGCATGATTAAATTTAATTCTTTTAAGCAAGAATGACTGTGGAAAATATTTGTGTCATCTGCAAACAATATTTTGGAAACTAGTGTGCTGCAATTTTGGATATCATTTATGTATAATAAAAATAAAAGTGGCCCCAATATCGACCCTTGAGGGACAGCACTAGTTATTGTCATTGCTTCAGACTTAGTGTCATTATATTTTACAATTTGTTTTCTATTGGAAAGGTAGTTCTCAAACCATTTAAGTGTAACACCTCTAATTCCATAGTATTCCAATTTCTTAAGCAGAATACTATGATTAATAGTATCAAACGCTTTTGACAAGTCAAGGAAAATACCAATTGTATATTGTCCTTTGTCTATTGATTTTGTTATTTTATCAATAAACTCAATTATAGCGAGTTCAGTTGATCTATTCTTACGAAACCCATACTGGTGCTCCGAAAGAATATTATTTTTTTCAACAAAATTGATGAGACGTTTATACATAATTTTCTCTAGTATTTTTGCAAAACAAGTTATAACTGAACTTGGTCTGTAGTTTTCAAATCTGTTATCTTCGTTTGACTTATAAATTGGTGTTACTAACGCAATTTTGAGTTATTGGGGAATATTGCCAGTTAAAAATGTTTGATTAAATATTTGTGTAATTGGTTTAGAGATTTCATTTGTCACAAGTTTTATTATTTTTGCACTAAGACCATCATATCCAGGACTTTTAGTTGTGTTTAGTTTTTCTATTTCATTTCTTACTTCATGTTCTGTAACTGGATCCAGAAATAAGCTGTTAGGGATACTGTCTGTAAGGTATTTATCAAATGTTGTATTGTTGTTATTAATTTTCTTAGCTAGATTAGGTCCTATATTTACAAAATAGTCATTAAATTTGTTTGCGATTTTTATTGGATCATCTATAATGCTAGATGATGTATTATCAGCAAACTGCTTTGGTAAATTTGTTTTCTTTGTTTTTGTTCAGAATATTATTTAATGTTTTCCAAATCATTTTAGCATCATGTTTATATTTTATTAATTGTTCTTCATAATGCATTTTCTTTGCTGCTTTGATTACGTGGTTCAGCTTATTTTTATATTTTTGTATTAATGTTGATTTTTCTTACTATTATTTAGTAAGTAAGCCTTATATAGCTTGTTTTTTGTTCTCACTGATTTCAAAACACTTTTTGTCATCCAAGGACTTTTGTTTTTATCAACAGCGTTTTTAATGACTTTTTTTCTAATTGGGAAACTTGTATTATAGGCATTTAAGAATGTTTCTGTGAATTCGGAAAAATTTAGTTCCGGATTTGAGTTATCAGAAAAAACATTTGGCCAAGATATTTCATTAACAGTTTGCTTGAAAACATTTATATTTACATTGCTAAAGTCTCTAGTATCTATTATTTTTGTGTTACATTTATTTAAATGGGTTGTATTGAGGTCACACACATGCAATATGGGCAGATGGTCTGAGATGTCACTGAAAATAATTCCATTTACACTTGAGTCTATTTTTTCTATATTATTAGTGAAAATGTTATCAATTAGAGTAGCAGTATGTTCAGTGATTCTGGTTGGTTTGGTTATAACTGGGTAAAAAGAGGAGGTAAAAAGTTGCTCACTAAACCTATTAGCAATATCACAGTTATCTGATTGAAGTAAGTCTATATTGAAATCTCCCATAAGATAACATATTTTGTTTTCTCGATCAATTTTATTCAATAATTCATTCATTGCATTTTCAAATATTTCAATTTTGCTATTTGGTGGTCTGTAAATTACTCCAATAATAACATTTTTCCCTATGGTTGTGCATATTTCGATAAAAACACTTTCAATGATATCATCAATATTTGTGGTTAGGTCCTCGCGTTTTTTCTGGTTTAATTTCTCTTTAATATATATTCCAACTCCCCCTCCTTTTTTATTTTCCCTATTTATTCCTACAAAGTCATATCCTTCTAATCTATAATATTGTTCACAGTCATTATTGCTTAGCCATGTTTCAGTTAAGCCTATTATATTTATATTTTTGGTTAATGATTCAGTTAAATATTTAAAGGTGTCAAATTTGTTCCTTATACTTCTTATATTTAGGTGCATTATAGAGAATATATTAGATGAATTGAGATGCTTTTTAGATTTAGCTAAAAACTCCGCTGGTAAATAATAGTTGCAGTCTATTTCGTTAATGTTGAAACATTTATCAATATTTGCGTTATGTTGGCTGAATGCCACATCATTATTTGTCTGGAATGGGTTAAACTTCAATTCGTTTAGTTTTTCTATATTCTTGTTATTGAATTGAAATGATAAATTACACTCGAAACAAGTAACTTCATTACTTAAGTAGCATTTAATCTATCTATGGAACCCAGAACAGGTGGGGAATATATTTCCTAAACACGGTTTCATTGTGCATATCGTATAGCTATTTCCAGTCAATTACTTACTCGCCAAAGTATATACATATGCCTGTATTATGATGTGGTAATCGGAAAATTTAAGCACATGTTTGATGTGATTGACCAAAAACCTAGATTTCAAGTCTACACATTCCTTACAACTTACAGAAGTGTCTTGTTTAATTTTTGACAACTCTTTCTATTTTCATTGTAATAGCATAATAATTTATAATAATTGCTTGTGGCAGAATATTCACAGTGGATGATAGAAGTTTTTAAAACATTCTTCTCTATTGTTAATTCTTCTTTTGTCACATTATAGTAAGTAACCAAGTTGGATTTGGATTTCTCGATGCTTCACTGCTGATCAAGAATGCTGAAAATTTCAATACTACAGTGCCACCACAGAAAAGATGCGAAATTGTACTTGGATCTCAACCATTAGGGTTAGTAAGCTATACATCAATGTGGCAGTACAACCAGTTGCTGCATGTGGCAATCAAACAGTAAACTTTTTATGTTTATATTCATTGACATTGGAAGTCTGTTTTAGCTTTCCGAAGAATGATACTATTTCAGGGCAAAATTGACATTTAGACAAAGAGTTGAAAGTGGATGATCAAAACCATGCCTTTCTATGCATTACTTTACATGCATTTCTGTCAAGCTGTGCAGCCAACGTCTTAATTTCTGTTTCATTAAGCCAGTTTAATGAGATAATCCCACAATTTGTTTTTTTTTATATTAAAAAGGTATTCGGGTGTGGGAATATGAGATAAGTTAAACATTCCTGTATCTTTTGTGCTCTCTTAAAATACTCCTCACTTTTTTAATCTTCAATCTGAAAACGTTCACAACAACGAATGTCCTTCTATATATTATCGCCTGTATTCTAAAAGCTCACTCACACTCAAAGAGTGGAGGTTCAATCTGAGCTTCCCTTGAGTGTCAGTGCTATTTTTGAATAGCTGGAGGGTGAGTACTCATGTAGTATGGTACGGCACTAACCATCCAGCTATTCAAAAATAGCACTGACACTCAAGGGAAGCTCAGATTGAACCTCCACTCTTTGAGTGTGAGTGTGAGTGTGAGTGAGCTTTTAGAATACAGGCGTATATCTTATAAAATAATTAAATACTTTTTATCGCTTCCTTTCCTTAACACTAGGTCTGCAAGATATCTTGTAACGATTAGCTCTGTTTTCTGTGCGCGAACGTTGCGCAATTGACCAAGTCAGACAGCAACTGGAATAATTATGGCAATGTGCGTCTTGCGCGTTTGAAAACAATGAGATAATTATTAACATAACAAATTATTAACCGAAGTTAATTATTAAAAGTTCGCACAGAAAAGGTGGGTCAATAAATACGCCACAAGTCTCCTTGGGTAAAGGAGGCAAACCCCATCCAATCGTTACAAGGGATCAGCAGGTGTAGTGAAGTTAAAACCTATAAAGAAAAACAACTGCAAAGCAAATCAGTGCGTGGATTATTACTGTCATTATAAAGGCAAAGACCTGACAGTTCGTGCCCATGCGTTAAACTGTCAGGGGACCGCCAACCTGCTAAATGCGAACATTTGTGTGAGCCTTGCCCATGCGTTAGCCTCACAGAGAACGCAAATTAGTAAACTAGTATCTTAACACGCACATTCCTATATAATATCAGGTCTTGCCCTTGCGTCGACCTGACAAATTGTACTAAGTCCGGAATGTTTATCAACGGGCAGCCATAATCAATCCCTCCAAAAAGCCCAGCCTGTATAGGCGCAGTGTCTGATGTAAGTCACAGGCTAGGAGCACGTCAGATTTCCAACGACCCATTAGTCGTATCTGGGCATCGGAAAAACCGCATTCGGCAGCAAAAGTAGCCGCGCCGATGCGAAAACTATGGCCTTTGTACTTGTTTGCATCGAGACCGCACGTGCGAAATATAATAGCTAAATGGTCTGTGAACATTTTGCGTGAAATTGCATGCCCGTCACGAGTTTGAAAAAGGGAGCCATCAGCCAAACCACGATGTACAAAATAGTCTAGCAAGCTCTGCACTGGGCATACGTCTGAACGTTGTTGAAGTGTGAGCGAGACATTAGATTGGTTGTAGGAATGCTTATAATTCAAAAATGTTATTTTTAAACCGCTGATATTGCCCGCATTATCAACGAGTTGAACGACCTGATTCAATTGCAGTACGTCCGGTGACCGGGGACAACAAGTGATTTCCCCAACTCGTAAAAAGGCAAAAAATGCGGTCGTGCACATAGCTTTGAACAAGTACCCACGATACTCGCTCGAACATATTGTTGGAGTTTGTTGTAAGACGGTGCGAAGGATAGGAAGAGTTATGGGCATGCGTGTATCAATGCGTGACCCAAGCTTACCATATCCTTTCAACATTTCAACAATCCAAAATACTTTAGTTGGGTCGTTCACCCCCGCAAGACGATGACAATATCCCAGTGCAGAAACGTACGTGTTGGCCGTCGAGGCCGCATAATTGCGTTGGAACATGTACGAAATAAATAGGCTTAAGTTGGCAGGCGATATAGGCAGTGGGACTAAAGCTGAGTGAAAAACTGCACTTGAAAATTGGCTATATAGTTTCCAGGCCCGGCGATATGTAGGGACCGACGATGGCTGCAAACTAGATTGAACTAATTTAGTTGTTATAGCGGCCAGTTGTACGGGAGTAGTTGAGCTGGTATGACCGTTGGTGACGATTGTACACCTACCGGAGCTAGCTGTTTGAACTTCGAAACCTGCAATCGAGATAAAGCGTCAGCTAAAACATTTTTGACACCCGGAACATGGCGAGCGCGGAATAAAAGGTTAAATTTCAAACATGTCAGCACCAGTCGGCGGACAAATATCATAACAGTCACATCACGTGAAGTGGCTTTATTTATAATATCAACCAATGCCGCATTATCCGTAAAAAATGTGATACGCTGGTTTCGCATCTTATCTCCCCATAAGTACGCTAGTAACTTGGAAAAGACAAATGGTGAATTAAGCGATATTCCCCAGCGACTTTTTTAGGTACCAGCCCCAAGGGGGAAACGCGAAAATCAGGGAAGGGTGGACTGTTGAAAGGCCCAGCTAGGCGATCGACAGCCAATTCTTTCGAGAGTTTAGCACTAACTATCTCAGGATTCTGTTGCGCGGAAACGAGATTAGAACCAAAAAATGATATACGAGATCCTTCAAAATGAAGGGAAAAACCGAACTTAAAACCATTATATAAATTTAACGCCAATCCAACATCGTATCCACATAATAACGGGTAAAGATTGTCAATTAGAACCGGTGTTGGCAGTACGGGACTTGTCGACACTTGGGGCTGAGCCAGAGGGGAGCTTTTGGTCACGAAAATTACAACGAATAGCCGGGTGAACGCCACATTTAAAGCAGTTGTGTTTGTAGTTACACCCTGAACATTCAGCGCCCCGGTGGAACTTGCGGAAAAACCCCCTAGGAACAAAGGGTCCGGCGACAGAAGAGGGCGAACTGTTGTTTGAATTCGTGCGCATATTTGTTTGAGGTTTGCTCAAACGCGCATTACCGAAAGTTTGTGCACGGATCCAAAGTTCCTAGTGAGTATAACCCCAAGGTAGTTCGGCTGGGTTGCTTTGCCGCAAGAGACGAAATTGCGTGTCATAAAAACGCCAATCAGCCCCTCGTGCGGCCAAATCCCGCATTACCTCACCGTATTTCATTAGTATTGGCGCTTCCAATGGAAATTTTGAAGTGTAGACGCCAACGAAAATTTGAAAAGCCGACGTCCATGTCTCGATATTTGGAATGGACTTTGGCTTGTGTGGCGGTTCTAAAGATAAAGTAGGGAGCGAGGAACCGGCTTGAGAGCTCACAGACAAGTGATACCGAGTATCACCTGCCCCTGAGCTCAGTAAAGCACCAAAATCTATAAATTCGTGCGCCCATATTTTCGCTTTAACTTTAGCGCTAACATTAGCATCGATAGGCACACTGATTGAGCAAAATTTTGCGGAGCCCGACTCTGTTGACTGTGAGACGTTAATAAAGTTGGTCTCACCTGTTATAGTATGTAAAGCAGATGCTACCGGCCCATGCATAGTGGTAGCATCTGCTAAATTATGACTAGTATTTGACCCTACAACTAGAGGTACTTCTCTCCGTTCTGGTTCCATGGACGGAGGCGACGGGAGAGTTGGTTGACTTGCCCCAAACGACGCCATCACTGCCTGTGAAACCGCCGAGACAATCCTCTGCATCGCTTCGTCCGAGAGGTCTGGCGGCGTAATGTTCTGCGACGCTGGAGGTGTAGCAACCACGGCAGGCTGTGGATCGAACCTGGCTGCACTGGTGGCAGTTGTAGACGCTGCTGTGGCCCGACGACGCCTCGAAGAGGCACTAGGTGCTGCTGCCGCCTGAGCTCGGCGCTGGATACGTGTACTTGGGCGAGTTGCAGGCATTCTAAAAGAAAAATGTCAGAACGCAGACAGGCAGAATTGTGTTTGGCCATAGACAGGCAAAGCTGGGCCGGGTTTTCCGTACGGTGAAGCGATTCGTGATATAATTATATGGATATAAATGTATACGCAGGAACACGAAAACATGAACACACAACGCAGCCGAATAATCAGGACATACAGCGGAGGTAGCCGCAAAATATCATCCTTATGATAGCTGCAATATCCACAACGGAACATTAGACATGAACAAACAAACAAACAAACAAACAACGCAGCGGAATAATCATGGCATACAGCGAAGGTAGCCGCAATAGATCATCCATTATAAATGCTGCAAAATAATATAAAAACGGGCAATCTGAAAACAACATGCCGCACCGTCCCACAATATATTGATTTCAACTGTGGGCATCTGAAAACAATAAATTGCACTATCCCACTTAGACATGCATTTTTCCAAACACAGGATCAGCCAGTCATATATACCCTAAACATTAAATATCAGCACGGCACGAAGCAAGTACGAGGACATACATGTACGTTAGTCTAACAAAAGACGAGACAGACTACTAGTAGAAACACGTTATATAAACGTATATATAACCAGCACGATAATCGTGAATATGCCCTGTGCAGGAAAAAGCCAATATTGAAATCTCAACGTGGGCATCTGAAAACAGTCATGTCGCTCTAGCCCATAATAATATAACAAATATAAGCATAATATATATCAACACCAAGTACAGAGGGGATATATACTGCATAATCAAAGAGTGTGACAATAGACGCCCTCAAAAATTAGGGCGTTGTCAATAAAAACGCAACTCCGATACAAACAGTACTGTCCTTGGGCATTACAATGCACGCCATCGGAGGATAGCAATGCACGATCGGTTCGAAAAAATTCCCGATGGTCCCAAGCAAAAATTCCATTTTCCCCCGCAAGGACCACGGACAAATATTGCCGCAAAATAGCGGCCTTGGCATTAAAGCCAAGGTCGGGTCCTTGAGCAAAAGGGACATTGCGGTTTATAACCTGGCACACCCCAACAACTCGAACATTGCATGTGTGCCTTAAAACATGCACAAGGTCGTCGATTTTAGACCCCACAACCTCAGGGGCGTGGGTCGACAAATCGTTAGTCCCAAGCTCCAAGATTACAATATCGGGCTTATACTTATGCACCGAATACAAATCATATTTAAGGACCTTTTCGACGGTTCGGCCACCCGTCCCTAACAAAGAAATATAGCCCGATTCGGGGAGATGAAAATTAGAAGCAGCACGTGTATCAAAGTGCGCATCTAAATCATCTCGCAAACGACGGACAAAAGAATGACCGAGAATTAAAATACTTGGGACACAACTTGACATGATAAAGAATAGCAGAGAAAGATGAATACCTTATAAATTGACTTCAGCCAGAGAGTTGACCTTGCGCTACCAGGTTGAAGAGCAGAATGAACTAATGCACATACTGCTGTAGATTATATCGCCACTCCTATCCGCTTCCTGCGCATTACATTCATGTGACTACTAATTACGGGGAAAATACCCATGTGTCCCATTACAATAGCTCCTTATCTACAAAACTAGATGCAGGATGCAATAAAATCTTTATTGGTATGCCAATAATTCCTTTATTTCTGAATTGAATATAATTATTATATTGATAGAGATAACCAGAAACCAGGATGCTCTGTATTTAAGACCCGTAATACGTGATAATATACGCAGTATAATTCTCTTCCAGACGTTATAATGCGCCTAGTTGTGAGTCTCCAGTTAATAGGTTATTTGTGTAACCAGCATTAATATAAAAAGTCCATATGTATCTTCCTATGTTGTGAGGAACCCCCCCCACTCCCCCTTCGACGCACTGTTGATTAACGCAGTTTATATTTAGCAAACTCGCGTGATAATTACCGAAATGTTTCGTATAATATTGGTATATTCTTTGAGTATCAGTATTGGTAAAGTCCTTGGAAAGAAGGCCAAATAAACTTTCTTGTTCTTGGTATAAACCAAGGCATGATTTGAAACTTATTGCATACCGACAAACTATTTATCAGAGGAACCAACTCTCTTGCATCCCCATGCACATACCTTCTCTATTATATACACCCAAAAATACAAGTTGAGTTTTTCGGTACCCGCGGCCAGTGTGAACGGCTGAGCAGGCGTCTTGTTGTTCAATTTTCATTCTTTTTTTTCTATTTTCTAAGCAAAGACAATGAAATCATCTCATTTGACATCAAAGTCGACAAAACTCAATGCAGTGATGGCATTATCAATTATCTGGAACATGTTGTGGCGAGATTTGATTTGGTATACTTTAAACGTGGTGTAATTGGTGCTAATATCACTTCACCAGGAAAAACAAAGTCCCAAGTATTGTTTCCTCGGGCGCTTGATGCCTATTTTGGTAAAAAGCGGTACGAAAATTTGACAACAGTTAGTGTGCACTTTTGGGGTGAACAGGCAGATGGAACATGGACTGTTTCTCTTAGGAATGATCTTCCTGCCTACGGAACAGGCAGTGGTAAGCTAAAGGTTTTCTTTTTGATGTACATTAATGATATAGCTTCATTAATTCATAATCCGTTGAAAGCCTAAGTTGAGTTCGCAATGCTGTATTAAAATCTTGAATGCGTGGTTCCAGTTTAGGAAGCGATAATCGATATACTTGAAGTTTGTAGGATCAAACTACATGAAAAATATAACAAGAATTTCGACTTTCAAGCGAAAGCGCTTTGTCTCGAAACGTTACTAACTTCCAGATTTTCAGGTAGTTTGATTTTACAATTAAATCTCAAGTATAATGTTATACTAGACGTGTTATGGTTACTCAGCATGACTGTGTAATATAAGGCAGGCTTTTGAAAAAATACAGATCAATCTTTTAGCTATCAAATGATACCATTTTTGTATTATTGCAAACAAAACTTGAGTGCAAAGCTATTATCTGCCTATTGAAATTATTCTAATTTCGAATTAAAATTTAATGGTGTAACCCATGGGCTATTTATCAAGTCTTGGTAAATTTAAAGAAGGTTCAAATCGCGATTAAACAACTTAATTTGGTGGTTGAACCTTTTAATGAGACAGGAAGTTTCCAGACTTAACTGGCAATGCCGAACGTTTCACAAATAGGCAACCATCATTTGAGAAAATGGTCGAAAATTCGAAGAACGTTTAATTCCCTAAAGTGGAAAAATGTGATTTCGACCACTCTTTTTTCATCGGATCGTATTAGTCCATTATTGATCAGCTAGGTGGCTGTGTGGAAATTAAGTTATATGGAATTATAACTTAATTTAAAGAGTTGACCATGGCCAGCCACTTTCAATGCACTTTGCCTAATACTGAATGGTGGCAAGAGATCTAGATTTGACAGCAAAACTCTGTTCTTTCTTGCCACATATACAAGACACAGATTCGATAGTGCATCTGCTATGCGTTAATGAAGGTAAAGGTGGCCATATTTGTATGACCACAAATCTACTGTGGTGTTACCGAAATATTGAAGACGTTTTACCGTTTCTGGTCATTCTTGGGAGATGACACGTAGGCTATTGTCTAGATAGAAATTAGTCATCTGTAGCATCTATTTCTTCTTAAATTGGCCAGAAAATGGCTAATGATGCCGCGTTAAGTCTCATCAGATTCTGGTGTTTAATGGGGAGACACCAGTGTTCATGCCTTCAGTTGTACGCTTGTGAAAGAAGCGCACTTATAATATATAACAAGACGCTCTATTGAGCGTTAACTTGCTGGGGCTTCTTAAAAGAGTCCTGCACATGAGTAAATTTGAACATGAGGGAAATTCAATTATGTTGTGCAAATGTTTTACGCTTTATAGAGCATTATAGAAGTACAAACCTATAGAAAATCCAACAATTCAGAGATATATTCAAACTACAATTGTGCATGTTACATCTTATTAGACTATAGAATTGCACCGCCGCTTTAGATTTTATATTCAAAATCAATTTGCGCAAAGTATAGTCATATACGATGGCATCGAAATTCGACTATGTTGTGCAAAATGTTACGCTCTTTGTAACCGTAGTACAGACCTAGAGAAGCCGACAATTTAGAGATATATTCAAACTACAATTGTGCATGTTTCATCGTGTTAGACTATATAATTACACTGCCGCGTTAGACTTTAGAGTTCTATATTCAGAACCAATTTGCACAAAATATATAGTTTCTGATATATACAAACACACATATAATTAAGTTATGTCTTCTATATGTTCAATTTTCTTCTTAAATGTGGAAAGATTCTCACAATTTTTGAGCTCAATTGGGAGTATATTCCAGGCAAATGAGCTCCTGTATTTGAAAGATTTTTAAAGAATTTGTTTTAGGAAGAGGCAATGAAAAGTTATATTTTGATTGTCGAGTATTATGGTCATGGATTTCATTTACGTTAGTGAAAAGTTTAGGAAGGCAATTAGGGACCAAGTTATTGTTCACTTTATCATCATACTGTAGTTGATAACTGCTGCATTCTACGTTGATGAAGATTTACAAATTGTAAATAATCTAATATTTCCTTAGAACGTATATACACTATAGTATTTACGAGTAATTATGCGAGCAGCTCTATTTTGGAGACGTTGTAATTTACATGACAAAATTGAGCCCAAACATCCTCAAACCTGGAAGCAATAGTCAAAGTAAGGTTGAATTAAGGATTTGTACACTATTATTATTGTATTTTGATCAACAATATCTCTTAGTCTTCTGAGAATGCTTGGGCCAGAAGTTACTTTTGTAATTATAAAATCTACTTGCAAACTCCAGGTGAGCCTCTCGTCTATCTTTAAGCCAATTGATTTTATTAGTAGACTTTGTTCGTTGTATTGACATTTCGCCTATTTTCAATGAAAGTTCTTGGTTAGTGTGATTCAGTTTTTTGTTTGAGGCAATGATCATATATTCTGTTTTGCTTTTGTTCAATGTTAATTTGTTCGCTTTCATCCACGTAGAAATATTTTCTAGGTCTTCATTTAAGTTTTCAATAATAGTATTAATATCTCAACTCGATATCGTGATCTGTGTGTCATCAGCAAACATGCATGTCTGGTCGCATAGTTTTTAGTGCAAAGTTTTTAACTTTGCAGTATTGTGATGAGGGGCGAAAATTCACACGAGCTATCATACATAGATACATCATAGTGTAAACTTTCCGGGGGGTGTTTGCGGAGATTCTCTATTAATACCGTATCTGTTAAACTTTGGGGTTGAAACTTTTTTAAGCACTTTCAAGTTATCTTATAGCTCAATTCGGTTGTATTCATGCAGTGTTTAATTAGATTACGAACAACATTTGGGTTGTGGTATTAAACCCATAACAATCGTTTTATATATATTGTTGGGTTACTAACTCCCCGACCCCCGGTAGCTATGAACACGTGTGTTCAAGTCCACCGATCTAATAATATCACGGAACGAAAATACGAAATTTCGAAATATTTACCGCACAATGGTGGCAGCTGGGAGTGGGAATGTGATGGAAATACGATCAAATTTATAAATAAACGTTTTCATTTTGGCCTTTTGGATTAGTAGTGCGTTTTGTCATTTATATATTCAATAGACAATACTGAATGGGTCGAATATTTATTGTTACAATATTTTTATAAATTCCGAAGCGTAAGTTTCGCCTCAAACATGTCACATATTTTGGACTTGGTAGTTGGTGCTGGTTATATATAAAAAATTCAAATACAAGATTCAAGGCCCGATGAGATGCCTTTGGCCTTACCGTAAATATCGAATATGTTAATTATAGTATACAGCATTGGATTTTACCAGCGACATAAGGTAAGTCGCTTGCATACAATTTATACACATTAATACGGCTACTGTATTGTTTCTGGCGAATTTTATAGATAGTAGAAGTTGCTATACTCTGTCCGTAGACTCGTAGAGTGTAATTTGTAGAGTCACTAGAGTAGTAGAGTGCAATATTAATAGAACACATCTCTGTTGTTTTTTACAAATGCCGAATGGCATTTTGGTGAGGATGGGTCTGTATATAAAACTATGATGTATGATGTATTCTATATATATACAGACGAGTATTGGGTTAGTTAAAATCATGTGCGTAGAGTGCTTGATACCGAAGCAGAGCGGGATGGTAAACAAAAATACGAACTCGAGTTACTTCATTTAAATTTATTCACAACAAATCTGTTTCACAAATTTATTAAATAATTATATAATTAATTTATTTAACAAATTTATTCACCTGATAAGTGTGGCAGGCTCCACTTGCCATACGAAACAGATTGTTGTGAATAAATTTAAATGAAGTAACTCGAGTTTGTAGTTTTGTTTACTATATATATATATATAGAGAGAGATTTTCGCTTACCTCAAAACTTGTCTGCAACTGGCTGTTTCATCTGTAAAAGAATCATCAGGCAGTTTACAAGTATCGAAAGAAATGACCGCTTATATATATACTTCCTGCCGGAGCGTGGGGTGTATGTGGGAGACAATGTGTGCATGCATGGCTTTGTTTGCGTTGTTTACGCGAAATTTGTTACGATGACGACATCGTGAAATTATTTCAGCTCTTTTGTTGAGTAAACAATCCTTGTTTTTTTCTTTCAAAATACAAAATTTTTCTTCTAAACATAAATTGCATCGTTTTGATCCTCCCGTATACGAAATAGAATGTTTTAAAATTTGCCAATTAATACTGAAATCCTTATTGTTTTCTTTCAATGTCCAAATATATTTCGAAAGTTCCGTGTCATTTGCATGCTTTTTATGCTGAAAAGATTTAGTGTGGTTGGCCAATCGCTCTTTGAATGTGGTTGCAGTCATGCCAATGTAATTTTTGATCGTGTTTGTGTTGCTTACTGTGACTGTTGCTTTGTATACTATGTCTTTGTATACTATGTAGTCATGCATTGTTTTTGAAGCGGGCAAATGGTGTTTTTTCTACAACTGCAATTGGTAGTGTCCCTCTCCTGTGGCTTGTTATTTCTAGATATGCGTGCATTGTGTTTAGTGATTACTGACTTAATATTGTTCATGCAGCTATAGCTTACTTTAACTGTATTTCTGTTAAAAATTTTATGTAGCTTGTGGTGCGGTGGAAAATGCTTGTCAATTAGACTAAGGAAATTACGTCCCATGTTTGTGCTAACACTCTTGCTAAATGGTGGGTTGAACCAAATGATGTTGCGGTGCCTATTCCTGCGTTGTTTTTGCGGTGTGTGCTGAGTGTAGCTAAGTTCATGATTAAAGTTGCTATGCCTAGCAGAACGCACTTAGGCATAGCAACTTTAATCATTCAACGCAACGTTCAACACAAAATCATTTGTAGAGCAAAATTTACTATTATCTTAAAACAGTTTTTGTTGCTACTTCTTCGACTTGTTTGTATATCAACATTTGAAGGAAAGTATATGTTATGGGGAACCTATGTATTTGTTAGCAGGACTCATAATAAAGTGCGTGCTCAGCATATATATATAACTTTAGTCAAGCAAAATATCATAACAGGCTTTTGTCAAGAAGTAATTTTTTTTTTCACCTACAGATTGTGACTTCATATATTACTAATTAGGCTGTCAGCGTTTCAATAGTATAGGGATATCAATTAGAATAACATGTTAAATATATACAATTGTAAAACTTAATATCTTTTTAAGTAGTTTTTGGACAAAAAGTGTTGCCCTACAATTGTGCAACATATGTTAAGGTTGAATATTCAGAAAAGTGACATCTGAAGTCTATATAGCAGTATAATAAACATGAGGTTTTTGTGATATCCGGAATTATCAAGCTTAATGTAAGTGTGATTAGGCGAAGCCGAACACTGAAAAGTCGGAAGCCCGCAGGGCGTTGGGGTTAGGGTTGCGGTTAGAGTGGGGTCAGGATCCATTACAGCTCCAGAAGATGAAATACTTACCTCTTGCGTGTAAAGCTGCCGATTTCTAAAAGGGACGTATTGCGGGCTGAATATACAAATAGCTGTAGTAGACAGCTTAAGAAAGTGACGTTTTGACAACACGGGCGTCACACGTGCATAACTTAGCCGTTTATTATGGCATCAGCAGTTCTTGCTTGAAATCAAGAACGGCAGTCAATCTGGTTTTACGTTCGTAATTTCAAACAGGAACGGCTGTCGCTATCTATAACGGCTCGATTTACTTCCGGTTGGCGTTCGTGAATCAAAAACGTTGCTTACTTAAGCTCACTATTAGTCATCAGAAGACACGTAATTACTACAATGTATCATAACACTTTCTATTTTATAGGTATGCTGTTCGGATTTTCTTTAACTTTATATGGCACTGAAGTAAACCCATTCAATTCAACCCCGCCAGGTAAGAAGAATAACACAACTAAAAGTAAGTTTTTGGGTTGATATTTTGAGCTATTTCTGCCCAATTTAATTAGTGAAGGTAATCTTCACATATACAGGACATTTCCAGTAGCTCTGAGACAGTTTTAATGTTATTTGTATTCATGAAAAGATTTCCATTTTAAGTCCATGTTACTCGAGACAATTCTCAAACAGAGCGATGTTAGGCCTACGTAAAAAGTATATTCGCAGAGACATTGTGAGCATGAATCTTGTTTTACTTTGGCGATATTTTTCTTCCTAAACATGCAGAGAATGCAGCAAAGAAATGAATGAGAACGATGTCGATGGAGTGAAACGCGGGCCATGTTCATTGTTTTTCTGTGCATACATTTCTACATATAACATGGCAGAAATTATGTTGCAAGTTGCAGCAACAGCAATGGCCTTAGTGCTCAGACTTCAATTTTTTTATTGACGGATATATACTTGTTTTATTAAGTCAATTGGCAGAATTTTACAGTTAGTTTCGAGCTTACGAACGCAGGCAGTTTGAAATTCATACGCGTAAGTAAACAAAGCGTGCAACGTCCTTCAGAAGTTTCTCAATAACACCAAAATCACAGTTTTTGATTGTTAATGCATTTCAACAATCAAATAATCTATTGGGCCTCAAAGTCGGCGTTTTATTTCGTTTTACCGTGAGCATAAAAAGGCTGGGGCGAGAATGCCGACGTGACGTTACTGGGGAACAAGCGAAAACAACAAAGCTATATCGACATAAATTTAAATGGAATTATTTTTTCCAAATTTCTTTTGAATTTTGCTTGAATTTTCAATGGCAGTGTGTCCATAAGTTTTAATGGTTGAATTGATAGCCAGATTGTGTAAGAGTGTCATTTTATGGCCGGTTTAGCAGCAGTCGCGTCAAGGACGAGGTCACGAATAATACAATACGATGCTATACTTGGGTCAAGTTACAATAATATCAGAACTGTATGCTGTATTTAACGTTACGAATGGGAACCTTTTTGCGTTGCCGATGCAGATGAGATTGCAAATTATTTGGGGCAAAGTCGTCTCGAACAGAGACGCCGGTTTCATTTGTATAATCACTATAGATGGACTATTTAGCTGGATGTGTCAATGTTGAAAGTGAGTAATCTAACTTAATTAATACGATTTTTACACGATTTAAAAGTTGTTAAAATTTCTCTGTTGTTGTGATCAGTGTTAACTCTTGTGGAATCACAATGAGATATCTTAGATCCTATGTTTGTCTGCAAGTAGCTATAATTTTGCATTTATTTCCTGCATTACCAAAAAAACGTAATTGTAAATTAGTATTTACTTGGTTTAGAAAGTTCCTTTTAACATATTCATTCATAGTGTGGTTACCTTCAAAATTTCACATGCTTGTAAGAAACTGTAAATCTTCTATTAAGCCTCCTTGCAGAGCTGGTGTTATATATTGTAGCTACATTTAGGGGGAGGGCTATTTGGAGAGGAGGGATTCGTCACCTCGACTCGGCCTACTGGCAACTCTACCTGCTCTTTATTTCTACGTCTATGTCATATATATATATAATATATATACATAGTCAAATCTGCAGACATGCATGTTTCGCCGTTCAATGGCTCGTCAGTGCAGCTTGTAACGCAGTCTAGATGCGAGTGACTTCGTATTTATACACCATACTCTTGCCCTCACCAAGCGCATGTGGTACAACACTCAGACACATGCGCATCCAGACATGCGTGAAGTTTCTTGGGGCCAGAGTGCTCAAACGACCACAAGGGAAGTGAGCTTTTGCATTATAGCTTATAGCCACCAATTAACCTCACAGAGTGCTCAACAACACAAGGGAAGGAGCATATATAGTCAAATCTGCAGACATGCATGTTTCGCCGTTCAACGGCTCGTCAGTGCAGCTTGTAACGCAGTCTAGATGCGAGTGACTTCGTATTTATACACCATACTCTTGCCCTCACCAAGCGCATGTGGTACAACACTCAGACACATGCGCATCCAGACATGCGTGAAGTTTCTTGGGGCCAGAGTGCTCAAACGACCACAAGGGAAGTGAGCTTTATATATATATATTTCTAAAATTCATTAATTATTCATAGGCAAAATACAAAGGAAACTCATGACCCGTAGCGGATCTATATATTTGATATAGACTTGCTCAGATTTTCTCCTTCAATTTTTACAGCGTAGATAAAATCAATCTTCAAAATTCCAACGCCAGTGAGCGTACAAAACGAGTCATTTTAGAAGTCATATACAAACCTTACAGTTCGGCCTTTATCAGATCTAAAACACTCGGCTGCGCCTCGATGTTTTAAATCTGATAAAGACCTCTTGTGCGGTTTGTATATATTACATATACGTGTAGGTTTAGGTCTACGAAACGCAAAGAGTGCTCGACAACATAAAGTTAGAGCAAATTATAGATGTTCGCTTACCTCAAAACTTGTCTGCTACAGGCTGTTTCATCTGTAAAAGAATCATCAGACAGTTTACAAGTATCGAAATAAATGACCGCTTATATGCTTCCTGCCGGAGCGTGGGGGTGTGTGTGGGAGACAATGTGTGCATGCATGGCTTTGTTTTGCGAAATTTGTTACGCTGACGACATCGTGAAATTATTTCAGCTCTTTTGTTGAGTAAACAATCCTTGTTTTTTTCTTTCAAAATACAAAATTTTTCTTCTAAACATAAATTGCATCGTTTTGATCCTCCCGTATACGAAATAGAATGTTTTAAAATTTGCCAATTAATACTGAAATCCTTATTGTTTTCTTTCAATGTCCAAATATATTTCGAAAGTTCCGTGTCATTTGCATGCTTTTTATGCTGAAAAGATTTAGTGTGGTTGGCCAATCGCTCTTTGATCGTGTTTGTGTTGCTTACTGTGACTGTTGCTTTGTATACTATGTCCCTAGTCATGCATTGTTTTTGAAGCGGGCAAATGGTGTTTTCTCTACAACTGCAATTGGTAGTGTCCCTCTCCTGTGGCTTGTTATTTCTAGATATGCGTGCATTGTGTTTAGTGATTACTGACTTAATATTGTTCATGCAGCTATAACTTACTTTAACTGTATTTCTGTTAAAAATTTTATGTAGCTTGTGGTGCGGTGGAAAATGTTTGTCAATTAGACTAAGGAAATTACGTCCTATGTTTGTGCTAACACTCTTGCTGAGTGTAGCTAAGTTCATGATTAAAGTTGCTATGCCTAAGTGCGTTCTGATATATGGGTGCAGATTCCTGAAAAGTTTGCTCATCTGATGAAAGAAGTGCGATGCGCTTGTTAATTGATGCAGGTAGTTGCCTTGTGATGCTCGGTGGGTGATTAGAGTGCATATTTATGTATAGTGGATCGTCATTGTGCTTCCTATAGGGCCTATATTTTCCATTGTTAAGGTCGAAAGTTACATCTAAAAAGTTTACTATGCGTAAATTTGATTCGGCGGTAATTTTTAGGTCAAACTGCTCGAAAATTTTGTGGAGGTCTTTCCTTGTTTTGTCTGCTAAACTTGCTGATTTACTTTTTATAATAGCCAAACCGTCATCTCTATATAGGCCGATGCTTTCTTTGCCAAATTTTTTACTCAGGTGGTTTAAAATGAAAAGGCTACTAACTCGCAAATTTCCGCGCCGTCGAAACTGCCCATGGTAACGTCAAACAAACTCTTGCTATCTTTTTTTATCCATGAAATTCCGGTATTGAAAAGGAGAGATTTTCTAGCGTGTTTTATTATTGAAATATCGTTTTCTATGTAACTTCAAAATGCGGCAATTTCGATTTGACTATTCATATATATCCCTATACCATCACAGGACGCTTATTTGAAAAATTTGATTGAAAAAGTGGAAAGTGTAATAAAACGTATGAGATGGAAAGCTAATTTCTTTCTTAAAAACAAAAAATGTGAAAACCAAAACAACCATTTCGGCCTTGCGTCCAACAAAACACCTCCTTCAATTCCGGAAATGAAACCTTTCGAAGACGACTTATAAAATTGATGGAAAATTTACAATTTCGGCCATATAGGAACCAATTTCAGAAATCTTTGACTAACGATCTAAAGAAAATTAATTCGTCTCCCCACATTTTCATTTTTGCCGACAAAACTAGGAATATTTATGAAACCTCGCTCGACACATACAAGAAGCTCTTACACAACAACATCACAAAAACATATAAGCATGGATCCGAGGACTCTATTGATGAAATTGATTCAGAACTAAAACACATTTCGAATAATTTAGGAATCAGCAAAACAAAGCAAGGATAAAATGCTCCCCCCCCCCCCCCAATTTTGACAGAAATGGTAAAGTTGGGCAATTTCTACTCAAGAGTTGGCCAATTCGGTTGTATGTCATGATGTCTTGTCATAGAATAAATTTTAATCTGAGTAATTTAGGGACCGGTCATTATTTATGACCGGCGTTGGGGCCGAAGAGAAATTATTTTAACCCCCCAAAATTTTTTTACCCAACCAGGTTATATTAAAAACTTTAAATACACAACCATGTATACATAAATAATTTTTTTACACAACCCTAGGGCGGCGGTGATACTGACGAGGGAGGGAATGTGGGGGAAAAACATCTCTCCTGTCCTTTCCGAATAGGGGAAAGGGGGAGGGTGCCTTTTGGGGGGAGGGTGTCTCTTGGGGGGAATGTGCCTCTTGGGGAAGGGTGCCTCATGGGGGAGGGTGCCTCTTGGGGAGGGTGCCTCTTGGGGGAGGTGCCTCTTGGGGAGGGTGCCTCTTGGGGAGGTGCTTCTTGGGGGGCGGGTGCCTCTTGGGGGAGGGTGCCTCTTGGGGACAAGGTTGCCTCTTGGGGGCAAAGTTGCCTCTTGGGTGCAGAGTGCCTCTTGGGGGAGGGTGCCTCTTGGGAGGAGGTGCCTCTTGGGGAAGGTTGCCTCTTGAGGCAGAGTGCCTCTTGGGAGGTGCCTCGTGGGGGGAGGGTGCCTCTTGGGGGGCGGGTGCCTCTTGGGGAGGGTGCCTCTTGGGAGGTGCCTCTTGGGGGCAGGGTGCCTCTTGGGGAGGAGTGCTTCTTGGGGAGGGTGCCTCTTGGGGAGGGTGCCTCTTGGGGCAAGGTTGCCTCTTGGGGGCAAGGTTGCCTCTTGGAACAAAGTTGCCTCTTGGGGGCAGAGTGCCTCTTGGGGGGAGGGTGCGGCTTGGGGAGGGGTGCCTCTTGGGGGCATGGTTGCCTCTTGGGGCAAGGTTGCCTCTTGAGGGCAGAGTGCCTCTTGGGGGAGGTGCCTCTTGGGGGAGGGGTGCCTCTTGGGGAGGGTGGCTCTTGGGGGAGGGTGCCTCTTGGGGAGGTGCCTCCTGAGGCAGGTTGCCTCTTGGTGGCAGAGTGCCTCTTGGGGGGCGGGTGCCTCTTTGGGGGAGGGTACATCTTGGGGAGGGTGCCTCTTGGGGAGGGTACATCTTGGGGAGGTGCCTCTTGGGGTTGGGGGAGGGTGCCTCTTGGGGGAGGTGCGTCTTGGGAGGTGCCTCTTGCGGGGAGGTGCCTCCTGGGGGCAAGGTTGCCTCTTAGTGGCAGAGTGCCTCTTGGGGGGAGGGTGCGTCTTGAGGGCAGGTGCCTCCTGGGGCAAAGTTGCCTCTTGGTGGCAGAGTGCCTCTTGGGGGGAGGTGCGTCTTGAGGAGCGGGTGCCTCTTGGTGGGAGGGTGCCTCCTGGGGGCAAGGTTGCCTCTTTGGGGAGGTGCCTCTTGGGGAGGTACATCTTGGGGAGGGTGCCTCTTGGGGAGGTGCCTCTTGGGAGGTGCCTCTTGGGGCAGGTTGCCTCTTGGGGGCAAGGTTGCCTCTTGAGGCAGAGTGCCTCTTGGGGAAGAGGCGCCTCTTGGGGGATGGTTCCTCTTGGGGAGGTGCCTCCTGGGGGCAGGTTGCCTCTTGGTGGCAGAGTGCCTCTTGGGAGGAGTGCCTCTTGGGAGGGTGCCTCTTGGGGAGGGTGCGTCTTGGGGAGGGTGCCTCTTGGGGGAGGGTGCCTCTTGGGGGCAAGGTTGCCTCTTGAGGGCAGAGTGCCTCTTGGGGGAGGGTGCCTCTTGGGGGCAAGGTTGCCTCTTGGGGGCAAGGTTGCCTCTTGAGGGCAGAGTGCCTCTTGGGGGGAGGGTGCCTCTTGGGGGGGAGGTGCCTCTTGGGGGTGGGTGCCTCTTGGGGAGGGTGGCTCTTGGGGAGGGTGCCTCTTGGGAGAGGTGCCTCTTGGGGGAGGGTGCCTATTGGGGGGAGGGTACCTCTTGGGGGTACCTCTTTGAACAAAATAATCATATACCTTAATAACCTTAAATACAAATACAATTACTGTATTTCTAATTGAAATTAGAAAGCATATCTCTGTATATATCATAGAAATTATGTCTTGACACTATTTCAAGTCAATCAAATGACATGCTGCAACTTCTGCAAATGAGATTGTTGTCAACTATACTTATTTTCCCCAAAGGGAAATTTGTATTAAATAACACACCATGAATCCATGATTTTAATGCTGAGACAGAGCCCAGTTACCGACATAGAAATTCATTAACGTATTTGAGCAGCTAAAGGTACGTTCTATAGCCGTTTCTGTCTGTTCACTCTAAAAATTTTATATCTTTAATCGCATTATAAAATACTGTCTTGAGCTAAAGCCAAGATACAAGGTCAAGATTCTGTTCACTGTCACTGCTACTGTTGTATTTTTCCTCTGGCAACGAGCATGCTTTTTGCTTTAGTCTTGTTCTGTTTCTTCTATCAAGCAGACATTACCCGATCTTCTGTATTTATCTTCTTGAAATATGAATGCATAAACTTAATCATAGAATAATGAACTGTTTGCATGTTGTTCAGTTGTTTAATTTAATTTCATAATTTGGCATGTTAGCGTGAAATTTACATAAATTTTCAGACATTTACATAATTGATTACTAAGTACTGTCAGAATACAATATGAAAATGCACTTAATGGACAAGGCAAATGATTGCATTATGTGGAATTTGCTACTTTTAATAATTTGAGTAAGGCAATTTCTGTGAAGTCACATGACTGGTTAAACCTCAACAGCTAAACAGATGTTCAAAGCCATTTATTTCTGAATATATGGGTAATGAATATTTACAACACTGCATACCTGTTGCAGAATGTGGAATATATACAGAATGGAAACAGCACTGGGCCAAACTTCACTCAGAGAAGCACGCAATTCATAACAGTTATCCGTCATAAAGACTTTAGGAACTTGTGCACCATAAAAAGCAAAATCAGGTAAACATGATTTTAGTAATTCTAGTGCATCTATCAGTGTCTGTTCTTTTTCATCACTTGTGACAAAAATTGCCAGGGGGAGAGCACCGCAAGCACTATGTGTCGCCATCAGGAACACTCGAAGATTGTACTCCTCCATATTTGAAGATGAATCCAAAAATGCTAAGTCTTTGGACTGAAGTACCTATGGCAGTAAAAAGCATATAAAATATTAAAAATAAAACAACCATGATAACCAATTAATGCACAGGTATATTGCTAGACTTGCTCCAAGTCTGTCTCATGTGAAAATGCGGGCGGAAGGAAATTAAGGCGGACGGCGGGCGGGACGCGATAAAATTGGAAGAGGAGAGACAGACTTGTTTCCCTTGCAGCGCGCCAAATTTACCGGTTGATTTTTCAACCGGTAGGCGGAGCCAGTAGCCTACTGCTCATTCTGAATTAATTAAACAAAAGCTGTCATCAATCATCATCTGTAGGCTGTAGCCTCTGGGCTGCACCTTCGGAAGTGAGGAAATAATCACAGCTTTTGGCGATTAACTAAGACTGACAATTTTTTTTTTTTTTATTTATTTATTAAAGTTTTGCCCATACATACATAGTTACATGGTTTTAAAATAAAAAAGGTTACAGAATTATAGGTCTAGAGGTCTACTAGAAACCACGAAAGGCTTTTGATTAAGACCCCTAGGTTAATTATTTACAATTAATTATATTGATGATCAGAACTTAAGGTAATTTAATGTTATTAATAGAAAAAAAGATAAGTTTGAGATATTTTTACAGTATTTCAAATAATGATAAAGATATATACAAATTAGGAAAAGTTAGAAGACATATATAATTTACAAGAGATAGATGAGAGATATATAAAATTTATGTTTCCGAATGCAACAGCAAGAAATAATTTTTTGATTTTTTCTTGAATATGTTATAAGATTTAATATTTTTTAATTCAGACTTTAACTCATTCCAGATATTTACACCTTTATTGTAAAGTGAATGTTTGACAAAATTAGTTCTTGAGTATGATTTTAAATGCGTTCCTTGTGTTGTGTTCATGTATTTTGTTGTTAGTTACATAATAATTGCTAAAATATTTTGGTAAATTTTCCAGGTAGTGATATCGAAACATGAATAAACTAGTTAGAAAATCATTAATTTTTTAATATTCAGAATGTTTGATTTATTAAATAGTGGTTCAGAGTGCTCAGAATACGATTTGAACATCATTAATCGAATTATTTTCTTTTGGATGTTTATTAATTTTTGTAATCGTTTCCCCATATTAGATTTCCATATATTAAATAAGGATAAACTAAAGCATAATAGTTTGAGAGTATTAAAATTTGTGAAATGTCGAATTTTGGATATTATTCCCGTAGATTTTATAACTTTTTTCACAATTAAATCAATGTGATCATTCCAAGTTAGGTGTTCATCAATAATAACACCAAGGAAAGTTGTATTTTTAACTTGCTTAATTGGTTGTCCATTTATAGAAATTGTTATATTGTGTTTAATCTTTTTATTTGATGATCTAAATAGAATAAATTTTGTTTTAGATGCATTCAGTGATAATTTATTGCTGCTAATCCAATCAGCTATTTTATTTATTTCATCTTGCATGATTAAATTTAATTATTTTAAACAAGAATGACTGTGGAAAATATTTGTGTCATCTGCAAACAATATTTTGGAAACTAGTGTGCTGCAATTTTGGATATCATTTATGTATAATAAAAATAAAAGTGGTCCCAATATTGAGCCTTGAGGGACAGCACTAGTTATTGTCATTGCTTCAGACTTAGTGTCATTATATTTTACAATTTGTTTTCTATTGGAAAGGTAGTTCTCAAACCATTTAAGTGTAACACCTCTAATTCCATAGTATTCCAATTTCTTAAGCAGAATACTATGATTAATAGTATCAAACGCTTTTTACAAGTCAAGGAAAATACCAATTGTATATTGTCCTTTGTCTATTGATTTTGTTATTTTATCAATAAACTCAATTATAGCGAGTTCAGTTGATCTATTCTTACGAAACCCATACTGGTGCTCCGAAAGAATATTATTTTTTTCAACAAAATTGATGAGACGTTTATACATAATTTTCTCAAGTATTTTTGCAAAACAAGTTATAACTGAAATTGGTCTGTAGTTTTCAAATCTGTTATCTTCGTTTGACTTATAAATTGGTGTTACTAACGCAATTTTGAGTTCTTGGGGAATATTACCAGTTAAAAATGTTTGATTAAATATTTGTGTAATTTGTTTAGAGATTTCATTTGTCACAAGTTTTATTATTTTTGCACTAAGACCATCATATCCAGGACTTTTAGTTGCGTTTAGTTTTTCTATTTCATTTCTTACTTCATGTTCTGTAACTGGATCCAGAAATAAGCTGTTAGGGATACTATCTGTAAGGTATTTGTCAAATGTTGTATTGTTGTTATTAATTTTCTTAGCTAGATTAGGTCCTATATTTACAAAATAGTCATTAAATTTGTTTGCGATTTTTATTGGATCATCTATAATGCTAGATGATGTATTATCAGCAAACTGCTTTGGTAAATTTGTTTTCTTTGTTTTTTTGTTCAGAATATTATTTAATGTTTTCCAAATCATTTTAGCATCATGTTTATATTTTATTAATTGTTCTTCATAATGCATTTTCTTTGCTGCTTTGATTACGTGGTTCAGCTTATTTTTATATTTTTTGTATGAATTTTGATTTTTCTTACTATTATTTAGTAAGTAAGCCTTATATAGCTTGTTTTTTGTTCTCACTGATTTCAAAACACTTTTTGTCATCCAAGGACTTTTGTTTTTATCAACAGCGTTTTTAATGACTTTTTTCTAATTGGGAAACTTGTATTATAGGCATTTAAGAATGTTTCTGTGAATTCAGAAAAACTTAGTTCCGGATTTGAGTTATCAGAAAAAACATTTGGCCAAGATATTTCATTAACAGTTTGCTTGAGAACATTTATATTTACATTGTTAAAGTCTCTAGTATTTATTATTTTTGTGTTACATTTATTTAAATGGGTTGTATTGAGGTCACACACATGCAATATGGGCAGATGGTCTGAGATGTCACTGAAAATAATTCCATTTACACTTGAGTCTATTTTTTCTATATTATTAGTGAAAATATTATCAATTAGAGTAGCAGTATGTTCAGTGATTCTGGTTGGTTTGGTTATAACTGGGTAAAAAGAGGAGGTAAAAAGTTGCTCACTAAACCTATTGGCAATATCACAGTTATCTGATTGAAGTAAGTCTATATTGAAATCTCCCATAAGATAACAGATTTTGTTTTCTCGATCAATTTTATTCAATAATTCATTCAATTTTATTCAAAGCGTTCCTTCTTAAAATTTGTATAAATGTCATTAAAATCCCTTCTTCGAGGAGCTTGTGACCGGTCTGAAAGTCGTTTGTGATACTCAAGGTCATCCTTACGCTCACTCTTTAACTGTCGCAGAAATTCCCGATAAGCTGCCCCTGGTAACAGACCATTGTTAAACATCTCCAAAATATTGTTTTTTACTGCTGTTGGTATGTCCTTAAAAGTTAAAGAATGTAATGATTGAATGGAATGGTTGCGATTCCACTCAATGCTGATTGTAGAATGAAAATCTGCTGAGTGTGCATTTTTGCCAATCTTGACAACAAGGAAAAAAAGTTATAATTAATTCACGCAATCACGAATATTTCTCTTGACTCCCAATCCCGAATCCCCCAATCCCCCCTAACTACCTATTTCGTGCGTCATGGAATTGTAACCGAAATTATAATTCCATGACACACCAATCACGAATGTTTCTCTTTGATCTCCGGCCCCCCCCCCGGCCAATCCAACCTAACCCCCTTCCATTGCGTGCTCATGGAATTGTAACCGAAAATGGACAGTTCGTGTTCTTGAATCTTTTGCTTTGTTTCATTGCCAAAATATCTTCAGGGCACTTTGTGCCCTCATACCTCGTATTGTGTTGACATCTGAAGTACTTCGTCAAACTATATTCGCCTCTTGTATTTGGAAATTTCTTTGTTTTTGAAATTCGAAGTGTCTCGCCGTTTTTAATTTCGTAACTTTTTACAAAATTAGCGATATCATCTTCGTCTTTGAGACTGGTTTTGATCGTTGCTTTGAACCGAACGTCATTTCCTTTAACGCTAACTACTTCATACTTCTGACTTTCAATTGGGATGACGTTTTCAACTGCATTTAACAGCTCTTTGGTATTTTCCTGACCGAAAAAAGCAGCTTTAAGATCGGAAATAGTAGAATCTAAAAGATCCTCCATTTTGCACGTGTACTGTAAACAAAGAAATAGCCGTACTGCCTTAGGCACATTAGTGGAATATTAGGAGTAATAAAGAGTAATGCGACGTAATGCGAATCTTAAGTGTTTTCGGGAGAGTTTCCGCCGAGCACAAGTACTTGAGGGCGCAGAAAAATGACCATCTCGGAGGTGCCCGACCGTCGACGATTTCGAAATTTGCATCGGGGACAGAATTGAAAAAATGAAAAAACGCGAAGCATTTATATCTTTCAAAGATCACAAAGAAAATTTCGAAAACAATCCAAAATGTCGATTAATTAATCCCGCTAAAAGCGAATCCGGAAAGATAAGCAAAGTTATTTTGACAAAATTAATTCTAATTAAATCAATGGAGGAATACAAAACAAGTTATTCAGTGGTTTGGCAATATAAAAGATAAGGACAGACACAGTTTTATTTCGTTTGACATTATCGATTTCTACCCATCCATTTCTGAAAAACTATTGGACCAAGCTTTATGTTGGGCCTCAAATTTGGTTACTATACCTGAAAACGATATTTCAATAATAAAACATGCTAGAAAATCTCTCCTTTTCAATACCGGAATTTCATGGATAAAAAAAGATAGCAAGAGTTTGTTTGACGTTACCATGGGCAGTTTCGACGGCGCGGAAATTTGCGAGTTAGTAGGCCTTTTCATTTTAAACCACCTGAGTAAAAAAATTGGCAAAGAAAGCATCGGCCTATATAGAGATGACGGTTTGGCTATTATAAAAAGTAAATCAGCACGTTTAGCAGACAAAACAAGGAAAGACCTCCACAAAATTTTCGGGCAGTTTGACCTAAAAATTACCGCCGAATCAAATTTACGCATAGTAAACTTTTTAGATGTAACTTTCGACCTTAACAATGGAAAATATAGGCCCTATAGGAAGCCCAATGACGATCCACTATACATAAATATGCACTCTAATCACCCACCGAGCATCACAAGGCAACTACCTGCATCAATTAACAAGCGCATCGCACTTCTTTCATCAGATGAGAAAACGTTTCAGGAATCTGCACCCATATATCAGAACGCACTTAGGCATAGCAACTCTAATCATGAACTTAGCTACACTCAGCACACACCGCAAAAACAACGCAGGAATAGGCAACGCAACATCATTTGGTTCAACCCACCATTTAGCAAGAGTGTTAGCACACGAGTGTTTAAGTTATAGCTCCATGAACAATATTAAGTCAGTAATCACTAAACACAATGCACGCATATCTAGAAATAACAAGCCACAGGAGAGGGACACTACCAATTGCAGTTGTAGAGAAAACACCATTTGCCCGCTTCAAAAACAATGCATGACTAGGGACATAGTATACAAAGCAACAGTCACAGTAAGCAACACAAACACGATCAAAAATTACATTGGCATGACTGCAACCACATTCAAAGAGCGATTGACCAACCACACTAATTCTTTTCAGCATAAAAAGCATGCAAATGACACGGAACTTTCGAAATATATTTGGACATTGCAAGAAAACAATAAGGATTTCAGTATTAATTGGCAAATTTTAAAACATTCTATTTCGTATACGGGAGGATCAAAACGATGCAATTTATGTTTAGAAGAAAAATTTTGTATTTTGAAAGAAAAAAACAAGAATTGTTTACTCAACAAAAGAGCTGAAATAATTTCACGATGTCGTCATCGTAACAAATTTCGCGTAAACAACGGAAACAAAGCCATGCATGCACACATTGTCTCCCACACACACCCCCACCCTCCGGCAGGAAGCATATAAGCGGTCATTTCTTTCGATACTTGTAAACTGCCTGATGATTCTTTACAGATGAAACAGCCTGTTGCAGACAAGTTTTGAGGTAAGCAAAAATACAAACTCGAGTTACTTCATTTAAATTTATTCACAACAAATCTGTTTCGTATGGCAAGTGGAGCCTGCCACACTCATCAGGTGAAAATCGCGTCTGATCTAAATGCGCAAAGAATCCTGAAATACAATATGCTATAGGTGGGCATTTAGAAAATACAATGTGCAATTTGGGCATTTAGATCAGACGCGATTTTCACCTGATGAGTGTGGCAGGCTCCACTTGCCATACGAAACAGATTTGTTGTGAATAAATTTAAATGAAGTAACTCGAGTTTGTATTTTGGTTTACTATCCCGCTCTGATTCGGTATCGAGCACTCTACGCATATGATTTTAAACCCAATACTCGTCTATATATATATATATTTCTAAAATTCATTAATTTATTCATAGGCAAAATATATTTCGAAAGTTCCGTGTGATTTGCATGCTTTTTATGCTGAAAAGAATTAGTGTGGTTGGCCAATCGCTCTTTGAATGTGGTTGCAGTCATGCCAATGTAATTTTTGATCGTGTTTGTGTTGCATACTGTGACTGTTGCTTTGTATACTATGTCCCTAGTCATGCATTGTTTTTGAAGCGGGCAAATGGTGTTTTCTCTACAACTGCAATTGGTAGTGTCCCTCTCCTGTGGCTTCTTATTTCTACATATGCGTGCATTGTGTTTAGTGATTACTGACTTAATATTGTTCATGCAGCTATAACTTACTTTAACTGTATTTCTGATAAAAATTTTATGTAGCTTGTGGTGCGGTGGAAAATGTTTGTCAATTAGACTATGGAAATTACGTCCTATGTTTGTGCTAACACTCTTGCTAAATGGTGGGTTGAACCAGATGATGTTGCGTTGCCTATTCCTGCGTTGTTTTTGCGGTGTGTTCTGAGTGTAGCTAAGTTCATGATTAAAGTTGCTATGCCTAAGTGCGTTCTGATATATAGGTGCAGATTCGTCTCCCAACATTTTCATTTTTGCCGACAAAAGTTATTCAGTATATATATATATATATATATTCGCTTACCTCAAAACTTGTCTGCAACAGGCTGTTAATTTCATCTGTAAAAGAATCATCAGGCAGTGACAAGTATCGAAAGAAATGACCGCTTATATACTTTCTGCCGGAACGTGAGGCTGTATGTGGGAGACTGCACTGTGTGCATTCATGGCTTTGTTTGCGTTGTTTACGCGAAATTTGTTACGATGACGACACCGTGAAATTATTTCTGCCCTTTTGTTGAGTAAACAATTCTTGTTTTTGTCTTTCAAAATACAAAATTTTTCTTCTGGTTTACTGCCTGATGATTCTTTTACAGATGAAACAGCCTGTTGCAGACAAGTTTTGAGGTAAGCGAAAATCTATAATTTGCTCTAAGTATATGTTGTCGAGCACTCTTTGCGTTTCGTAGACCTAAACCTACACGTATATATATATATATATATATATATAGTCAAATCTGCAGACATGCATGTTTCGCCGTTCAACGGCTCGTCAGTGCAGCTTGTAACGCAGTCTAGATGCGAGTGACTTCGTATTTATACACCATACTCTTGCCCTCACCAAGCGCATGTGGTACAATACTCAGACACATGCGCATCCAGACATGCTTGAAGTGTATATATATATATATATATATATATATAGTATGGTATTTAGTGTTTGTTTCACATAACATACGTACCTCAAATAACATGGATATAATTTCCTTCCCCTCGCCAGCTATCTTAAATGAATAAGACTCCAGCCCTTGGGACACTGGATGGCAGCTTAAAAGGAGGAAGGAATATTTGATGACATTTATTTATCTACATGAGTTTGAATATGATAACATTTTTACTCAAACATCATTCTTCAAAATGTTCTAGAACAATTTACCCACGCAAGATGTAATTTGAGATATAACCTGCTCAATTTTTACATGATTTATTCATGGCGTCTACAAATTTAAGATAGCTGGCGAGGGGAAGGAAATTATATCCATGTTATTTGAGGTACGTATGTTATGTGAAACAAACACTAAATACCATACTATATTAGCACACTTCGGTTAGTGCACTCTTTTAGTCTACTACAAAATACTAGGGGAAAACGGTATTCATTCCATTAGATCGTCCTCGTTCCACCTAACCAAAGGAGTATTGCGTGGGGGCTTTTCTATAGATCCTAGTAAAGTGAAACAAACAAATCAATATATCAATATATATATATATATATATATGAACTTGTTGTATTGATTTCTTCAGACATAAAATTAACTATTTATTTGTTAATATCCAAACGTTTCGCCGGTCAAGGCTTCTTCAGTGGAATGGTTAGTAGCAATATTAAGATCCTAGTGTATATACAGGCGTGTCTAATTACAAATTCTAGCTTAGTTCTATTGTAAACGGAAGTAATAAAATACTAATCATGCATTAGTAATAAGTTTTTTTAGGATATAATTCTACTTTAGGGAACATTATAAATTCTATAGGTTAAACACAGTTTCTATATAAAATACTAGGTTAAAATCTTACTATATACAAATTGTTCTCCCAACACAACCGTTCATAATGTCTTCAGGTTGGTTCTGTATTTCAAAAGCCTCTATATATCTTCGTTCCTCGTCATTTCGGATATTTGAATGCAAAATCCTCCAAGTGATCTTAGGGACCGGTCATTAATTAGGGCAGGGGTTGGGGCTGAAGAGAAACGACTTTGAATCCAAATTTTATTTTTACCCAACCAATATAAGATCAGAAATTTAAATTACCCAACCTTGTTGAGACATAAATTTTTTTTCACCCAACCCAAGGAAAAAAATTGTATATAAAGTTGTATTAAAGGAGTAGATCCGATGTAGGTCCGACACACTTCCGAGCATGAGCCTACTATAAACGAGTGCCATTTGGATGATCCAAGTTAAACAAACATACTCACTGATTTCATCATGGCTGCCGAAAAAGAATTTGAAAGTTTTTTACAATCTATTAATCTTGCTGAGGATTATTTGGAGCGATTTAATGCGTCTGGTTTTAACGACATTGAATTACTGAAATCGTTGGAATTGGATGAACAACGGCAAATGTTTGATCTAGTTGGTTTATCGGGAAAACCAGGGCATCTTCTGAAATTCAAGAAGGCTATAGCTTCATATACTTGCAATCTAGGAAGTATTAATGTTGACAATAGTAACCAAACAGCCGTTCCGGCTCAGAGAAGGCTCAGAAAAGTAAGTTTTTATCATTGTAAATATTTTGTTATTAAACTAGGGTATAAGTGTGATGTTGGACAATCAATTTAATGAATTTACTGTATGCATCATGGATTCATATGACATGTTTTAAAATACGTTTATATGCTTCAGTCAATTTTCCTGTTTATACCACCCCCTCCCTGTATAAAATTGTATCCTTGAGGGTATTGTCGGTCTTGAGGGTATATGTATGGTCTCTTATACTATTTTAGCCTTGCCCTGAGGTGGGTATAAATTTAAAAATGTCTATTAAATTTCTGGTGCTGGTAAATTTGCTTACAAACTTGCAATTATTTTTCAAATGCTTTAAGGAATTGCCTTGAGAAGGCATGGTTACATGAAGAATTGATGATTATTTAAATGAAATATTTACTTTTATCTTTATATTTAACTTTATATTTAAATAAATAGCAATCTCATTCATTGGTGGGAAGTTTGTTGTGGATGAAAATGCCAAAGTGAAAGAAAAGGAGCCTCTGGAAAAGTACATGATACCAGTAAGCAGTCTAGATTCCATGCTTATTTGATGGGACAACGCCAGTTTCGTTGGAATGTTAAATGCAACCTCGAAAAACTTGAGCACCTTGTATCTTCATACAAAAATGGTCAAATTCTAAAGGAGAATATAAATTGTTTACGATACAGGAAATTTCCAGAGGATGTAAAGATAGATGATGTGAGTAAAGCCAACGAGCATTAGACCACATAAAAAAAACACAATAAAAACAATCAATGAGGAAAAAAGAAAGTTATCGAATAGAAAATTGGAGCTATATGCAGATGATCTTGAGCCGAAGAAATGGGCAAGTAATGAAATAAATTTTGTTCAAGAAATGACAACACATGTAGAAAGCATGCTGACTGAATCCAATAATATTGCACATGACATTAGGCATGTCAATAATCAGTTGGCAAAAAGATTTGATGTGGCCTCGGTGAATGAAACTGAAAAGAAACGGAAAGCTAAAAGAGTCAAAGAACAAAAATCTAAGACAAAGAAGAAGCGAAGCATCGTAGAAAACTCCAAAGTGGGATGTCCAAACACAATGAGTGACATGTCTAGTGATGATGACATTGTTATTGACATTTTAGATGACAACCTATGAACTTTTCTATTTTTATATACAATACTTTGTTTTTATATAAATGTTGTTCCAAAATATTTTACCCAACCTTGAGGGAGGTATTTTTTTCTTTTACCCAACCTTTGAGGCCTCGGAATTTTCATTTACCCAACCATTTTCTCTTCGGCCCCAACCCCTGCCCTAATTAATGACCGGTCCCTTATTTCCTTTACGATTCTTATGTGATGATAAATGTTTAAACACAGTTTGCTTCTCCATTGTTAAATGTTCTTTAATTCGGGTTCCTATTGTTCTGCTAGTCTCCTATGTAGATGGTTCCGCACGTTACGCACTTAATTTCGTAAATGACATTCTTCTTCAAGCAGCGATTCGGTTTGGTGGCTAATTTACATGTTTCGCAGTTACGTGGGCAGTTTTGTTTATTCTTCGGCGGGCCAAACACTTTTGATAATGATCTACCATTTACAAAGTGTATTTTAACATTTTTTATACGCGATCGGTTTAACACTCCTAAGGCCCGTCGTTTATATTCTTCATTGATAAATGAGAGTTTGAGGTAAATAATATCTTGTTGATCGTCGCTCTGGTGTCTGTCGGAAAGGGTGCTTCTTATAACTCCTTTGACGAATTTGGCAGGGTAACCATTGTGCACAAACAATTGTTTTATTTGCTTCAATGATTGTTTTTGGGTAGCACAATCGGTAGAACATCTCACAGCTCTCTTTATTTCGCCTATAAGGACTGCTCGTTTGGACGCCACCAAACCATGACTATCCCAGGGGGTGATACATCGGCTATTGATAGGTTTTATATAGAGTGCTGTAGATAAAGTTTTATCCTGGGGATTAAACGTAACTAAGGTATCCAAAAAGGGTAATTGATTGTCTCTGGGTAACTCAAGCGTAAATTTGATGACGTCGTTTAAGCTATTAGCTATTTCAAGAAGTCGATCGGCCGTGAATTCTTTGGATAATCGTCCATGTAGCGTTTAATGGTTGCACATCCATTAGATTTTGCCAGAATTTGATTGTCTAGTGCGTTCATATAAATTATAGCCAATACAGGAGCTAGATTATTTCCCATCGCTAAGCCCGATCGCTGCTTAAGGCCGGTTTACAGTCGATCGACTTTTGAAATTATTTTCTTTTGAATTATGAGCATTCGACTAGAACGGATCCGGTCGAGGGCTCATAATTCAAAAGAAAACGATCGTAAAAGGTCGATCGCGCGACCAATTCACGCGAACTGTAAACCGGCCTTAATAAGCTTTGTTACCAATTAATACATTATCGCTGGTAATACAAAGTCTAATAAGCTGTTCGAAATCATGGCTACTCAAGTCACGAAGTTCACAGTCAGATTTGTGTCTTGAGAAAAAACGCGTAGCAACTGTAAAAACGCTGGGGGTGTCATTGTTCAAATCTTCAAGTGGAATTGACCCATATAGTTTGCAAACATCAAGACTACAAAATCCATGCACTGCGTCAACGTCTGTATTAGATATAAACTCGATGAACTCTTCGGCTGGTAAACCAGCCCAGGACTGAACAAATCAGCTTTAATCGTCGCCTTAACGATGTTGCTAACAAATATCAATTTAACAACCCTAAGTTATATAAGGATCTCAAATCCACTATTTGTAGTGAACCAGTTCCTTGCTCGGCCTATTGTCTACCTAAGGACCATAAAGACGGGGATTTAAAAGGTAGGCCCATACACGCAGCTACTGACACACCGGCTACTTCTCTGTCGAAATATCTAGCTAAAGCTTTACAACCACTCCTTAAACATGTTTCTGCCCATCTAAAAAACACCGAAGAGTTCATCGAGTTTATATCTAATACAGACGTTGACCCAGTGCATGGATTTTGTAGTCTTGATGTTTGCAAACTATATGGGTCAATTCCACTTGAAGATTTGAACAATGACACCCCCAGCGTTTTACAGTTGCTACGCGTTTTTTCTCAAGACACAAATCTGACTGTGAACTTCGTGACTTGAGTAGCCATGATTTCGAACAGCTTATTAGACTTTGTATTACCAGCGATAATGTATTAATTGGTAACAAAGCTTATAAGCAGCGATCGGGCTTAGCGATGGGAAATAATCTAGCTCCTGTATTGGCTATAATTTATATGAACGCACTAGACAATCAAATTCTGGCAAAATCTAATGGATGCGCAACCATTAAACGCTACATGGACGATTATTTTGCTTTCCTGATATCCAAAGAATTCACGGCCGATCGACTTCTTGAAATAGCTAATAGCTTAAACGACGTCATCAAATTTACGCTTGAGTTACCCAGAGACAATCAATTACCCTTTTTGGATACCTTAGTTACGTTTAATCCCCAGGATAAAACTTTCTCTACAGCACTCTATATAAAACCTATCAATAGCCGATGTATCACACCCTGGGATAGTCATGGTTTGGTGGCGTCCAAACGAGCAGTCCTTATAGGCGAAATAAAGAGAGCTGTGAGATGTTCTACCGATTGTGCTACCCAAAAACAATCATTGAAGAAAATAAAACAATTGTTTGTGCACAATGGTTACCCTGCCAAATTCGTCAAAGGAGTTATAAGAAGCACCCTTTCCGACAGACACCAGAGCGACGATCAACAAGATATTATTTACCTCAAACTCCCATTTATCAATGAAGAATATGAACGACGGGCGTTAGGAGTGTTAAACCGATCGCGTATAAAGAATGTTAAAATACACTTTGTATAAATGGCAGATAATTATCAAAAGTGTTTGGCCCGCCGAAGAATAAACAAAACTGCCCACGTAACTGCGAAACATGTAAATTAGCCACTAAACCGAATCGCTGCTTGAAGAAGAATGTCATTTACGAAATTAATTGTGTAACATGCGGAACCATCTACGTAGGAGAGACTAGCAGAACAATAGGAACACGAATTAAAGAACATTTAACAATGGAGAAGCAAACTGTGCTTAAACATTTATCATCACATAAAAATCGTAAAGGAAATAAGATCACTTGGAGGATTTTGCATTCAAATATCCGAAATGACGAGGAACGAAGATATATAGAGGCTTTTGAAATACAGAACCAACCTGAAGACATTATGAACGGTTGTGTTGGGAGAACAATTTGTATATAGAAAGATTTTAACCTAGTATTTTATATAGAAACTGTGTTTAACCTATAGAATTTATAATGTTCCCTAAAGTAGAATTATATCCTAAAAAAACTTATTACTAATGCATGATTAGTATTTTATTACTTGGACCGTTTACAATAGAACTAAGCTAGAATTTGTAATTAGACACGCCTGTATATACACTAGGATCTTAATATTGCTACTAACCATTCCACTGAAGAAGCCTTGACCGGCGAAACGTTTGGATATTAACAAATAAATAGTTAATTTTATGTCTGAAGAAATCAATACAACAAGTTCATAATATACCAGACATGTTTCCACAAGCACATTCATATATATATGTATATATATATTGTATGTGTCGAGCGAGGTTTCATAAATATTCCTAGTTTTGTCGGCAAAAATGAAAATGTTGGGAGTCGAATTAATTTTCTTTAGATCGTTAGTCAAAGATTTCTGAAATTGGTTCATATATGGCCGAAATTGTAAATTTTCGATCAATTTTATATAATTAGACGACCTGTCTTCGAAAGGTTTCATTTCCGGAATTGAAGGAGGTGTTTTGTTGGACACAAGGCCGAAATGGTTGTTTTGGTTTTGCATTTTTTTTTAAGAAAGAAATTAGCTTTCCATCTCATACGTTTAATTACACTTTCCACTTTTTCAATCAAAATTTTCAATTAAGCGTCCTGTGATGGTATAGGGATATTCTTTAGTGAATAGTCAAATCGAAATTGCCGCATTTTGAAGTTATATAGAAATGAATAACGTAAACAAGAGTGCACAACCGATATACGGGTGCAAATATAGTGTTGAGCACTCTGGCAAACCTAATGGGTGTCACAAAGCTCACTTCCCTTGTGGTCGTTTGAGCGCTCCGGCTCCATGACGCTTTGCGCATGTCTGGTACACAATTGTGTTGCGGTTGTAGTATATATAAGAGTGCTCAATACAAAGTATATATTTTGCACAGCAAATTTAATAAATAAAATCTTAAAAAATTGGTGAGATTGCCTGAAGATTGCATAATTGCATGAAACTTAAAGTTGCAACACTAATTGCGTAAGTCGGGGCAAAACGAGACGGTGGGGCTAAATGAGACAATTATGCAATAATGCTAGTTTTCGGCGTATTACCGCAGGTTTTTTATCACAAGCATTACGGGCTCATAAACAAGCATTTTTCGAAGTTATTCAACGTGGTTTGAGGTTCAAAGCTATTTCACAGCGAAAAAAAATCAATTCTTTTGGATTACACTGAAGTTGGCGTCTCAAAATTGAGGTATGTTATTACTCAGCATATTTAGATAGTTTTTTATTCTGTCTAAAATATCGCAGCTAAGAAATATACTCCATTTGTTTTGTATCCTTGAGGGTATTGTCGGTCTTGAGGGTATATGTATGGCCTCTTATACTATTTTAGCCTTGCCCTGAGGTGGGTATAAATTTAAAAATGTCTATTAAATTTCTGGTGCTGGTAAATTTGTTTACAAACTTGCAATTATTTTTCAAATGCTTTAAGGAATTGCCTTGAGAAGGCATGGTTACATGAAGAATTGATGATTATTTAAATGAAATATTTACTTTTATCTTTATATTTAACTTTATATTTAAATAAATAGCAATCTCATTCATTGGTGGGAAGTTTGTTGTGGATGAAAATGCCAAAGTGAAAGAAAAGGAGCCTCTGGAAAAGTACATGATACCAGTAAGCAGTCTAGATTCCATGCTTATTTGATGGGACAACGCCAGTTTCGTTGGAATGTTAAATGCAACCTCGAAAAACTTGAGCACCTTGTATCTTCATACAAAAATGGTCAAATTCTAAAGGAGAATATAAATTGTTTACGATACAGGAAATTTCCAGAGGATGTAAAGATAGATGATGTGAGTAAAGCCAACGAGCATTAGACCACATAAAAAAAACACAATAAAAACAATCAATGAGGAAAAAAGAAAGTTATCGAATAGAAAAATGGAGCTATATGCAGATGATCTTGAGCCGAAGAAATGGGCAAGTAATGAAATAAATTTTGTTCAAGAAATGACAACACATGTAGAAAGCATGCTGACTGAATCCAATAATATTGCACATGACATTAGGCATGTCAATAATCAGTTGGCAAAAAGATTTGATGTGGCCTCGGTGAATGAAACTGAAAAGAAACGGAAAGCTAAAAGAGTCAAAGAACAAAAATCTAAGACAAAGAAGAAGCGAAGCATTGTAGAAAACTCCAAAGTGGGATGTCCAAACACAATGAGTGACATGTCTAGTGATGATGACATTGTTATTGACATTTTAGATGACAACCTATGAACTTTTCTATTTTTATATACAATACTTTGTTTTTATATAAATGTTGTTCCAAAATATTTTACCCAACCTTGAGGAGGTATTTTTCTTTACCCAACCTTTGAGGCCTCGGAATTTTCATTTACCCAACCATTTTCTCTTCGGCCCCAACCCCTGCCCTAATTAATGACCGGTCCCTTATTTCCTTTACGATTCTTATGTGATGATAAATGTTTAAACACAGTTTGCTTCTCCATTGTTAAATGTTCTTTAATTCGGGTTCCTATTGTTCTGCTAGTCTCCTATGTAGATGGTTCCGCACGTTACGCACTTAATTTCGTAAATGACATTCTTCTTCAAGCAGCGATTCGGTTTGGTGGCTAATTTACATGTTTCGCAGTTACGTGGGCAGTTTTGTTTATTCTTCGGCGGGCCAAACACTTTTGATAATGATCTACCATTTACAAAGTGTATTTTAACATTTTTTATACGCGATCGGTTTAACACTCCTAAGGCCCGTCGTTTATATTCTTCATTGATAAATGAGAGTTTGAGGTAAATAATATCTTGTTGATCGTCGCTCTGGTGTCTGTCGGAAAGGGTGCTTCTTATAACTCCTTTGACGAATTTGGCAGGGTAACCATTGTGCACAAACAATTGTTTTATTTGCTTCAATGATTGTTTTTGGGTAGCACAATCGGTAGAACATCTCACAGCTCTCTTTATTTCGCCTATAAGGACTGCTCGTTTGGACGCCACCAAACCATGACTATCCCAGGGGGTGATACATCGGCTATTGATAGGTTTTATATAGAGTGCTGTAGATAAAGTTTTATCCTGGGGATTAAACGTAACTAAGGTATCCAAAAAGGGTAATTGATTGTCTCTGGGTAACTCAAGCGTAAATTTGATGACGTCGTTTAAGCTATTAGCTATTTCAAGAAGTCGATCGGCCGTGAATTCTTTGGATAATCGTCCATGTAGCGTTTAATGGTTGCACATCCATTAGATTTTGCCAGAATTTGATTGTCTAGTGCGTTCATATAAATTATAGCCAATACAGGAGCTAGATTATTTCCCATCGCTAAGCCCGATCGCTGCTTAAGGCCGGTTTACAGTCGATCGACTTTTGAAATTATTTTCTTTTGAATTATGAGCATTCGACTAGAACGGATCCGGTCGAGGGCTCATAATTCAAAAGAAAACGATTGCAAAAGTCGATCGCGCGACCAATTCGCGCGAACTGTAAACCGGCCTTAATAAGCTTTGTTACCAATTAATACATTATCGCTGGTAATACAAAGTCTAATAAGCTGTTCGAAATCATGGCTACTCAAGTCACGAAGTTCACAGTCAGATTTGTGTCTTGAGAAAAAACGCGTAGCAACTGTAAAAACGCTGGGGGTGTCATTGTTCAAATCTTCAAGTGGAATTGACCCATATAGTTTGCAAACATCAAGACTACAAAATCCATGCACTGCGTCAACGTCTGTATTAGATATAAACTCGATGAACTCTTCGGCTGGTAAACCAGCCCAGGACTGAACAAATCAGCTTTAATCGTCGCCTTAACGATGTTGCTAACAAATATCAATTTAACAACCCTAAGTTATATAAGGATCTCAAATCCACTATTTGTAGTGAACCAGTTCCTTGCTCGGCCTATTGTCTACCTAAGGACCATAAAGACGGGGATTTAAAAGGTAGGCCCATACACGCAGCTACTGACACACCGGCTACTTCTCTGTCGAAATATCTAGCTAAAGCTTTACAACCACTCCTTAAACATGTTTCTGCCCATCTAAAAAACACCGAAGAGTTCATCGAGTTTATATCTAATACAGACGTTGACCCAGTGCATGGATTTTGTAGTCTTGATGTTTGCAAACTATATGGGTCAATTCCACTTGAAGATTTGAACAATGACACCCCCAGCGTTTTACAGTTGCTACGCGTTTTTTCTCAAGACACAAATCTGACTGTGAACTTCGTGACTTGAGTAGCCATGATTTCGAACAGCTTATTAGACTTTGTATTACCAGCGATAATGTATTAATTGGTAACAAAGCTTATAAGCAGCGATCGGGCTTAGCGATGGGAAATAATCTAGCTCCTGTATTGGCTATAATTTATATGAACGCACTAGACAATCAAATTCTGGCAAAATCTAATGGATGCGCAACCATTAAACGCTACATGGACGATTATTTTGCTTTCCTGATATCCAAAGAATTCACGGCCGATCGACTTCTTGAAATAGCTAATAGCTTAAACGACGTCATCAAATTTACGCTTGAGTTACCCAGAGACAATCAATTACCCTTTTTGGATACCTTAGTTACGTTTAATCCCCAGGATAAAACTTTCTCTACAGCACTCTATATAAAACCTATCAATAGCCGATGTATCACACCCTGGGATAGTCATGGTTTGGTGGCGTCCAAACGAGCAGTCCTTATAGGCGAAATAAAGAGAGCTGTGAGATGTTCTACCGATTGTGCTACCCAAAAACAATCATTGAAGAAAATAAAACAATTGTTTGTGCACAATGGTTACCCTGCCAAATTCGTCAAAGGAGTTATAAGAAGCACCCTTTCCGACAGACACCAGAGCGACGATCAACAAGATATTATTTACCTCAAACTCCCATTTATCAATGAAGAATATGAACGACGGGCGTTAGGAGTGTTAAACCGATCGCGTATAAAGAATGTTAAAATACACTTTGTATAAATGGCAGATAATTATCAAAAGTGTTTGGCCCGCCGAAGAATAAACAAAACTGCCCACGTAACTGCGAAACATGTAAATTAGCCACTAAACCGAATCGCTGCTTGAAGAAGAATGTCATTTACGAAATTAATTGTGTAACATGCGGAACCATCTACGTAGGAGAGACTAGCAGAACAATAGGAACACGAATTAAAGAACATTTAACAATGGAGAAGCAAACTGTGCTTAAACATTTATCATCACATAAAAATCGTAAAGGAAATAAGATCACTTGGAGGATTTTGCATTCAAATATCCGAAATGACGAGGAACGAAGATATATAGAGGCTTTTGAAATACAGAACCAACCTGAAGACATTATGAACGGTTGTGTTGGGAGAACAATTTGTATATAGAAAGATTTTAACCTAGTATTTTATATAGAAACTGTGTTTAACCTATAGAATTTATAATGTTCCCTAAAGTAGAATTATATCCTAAAAACTTATTACTAATGCATGATTAGTATTTTATTACTTGGACCGTTTACAATAGAACTAAGCTAGAATTTGTAATTAGACACGCCTGTATATACACTAGGATCTTAATATTGCTACTAACCATTCCACTGAAGAAGCCTTGACCGGCGAAACGTTTGGATATTAACAAATAAATAGTTAATTTTATGTCTGAAGAAATCAATACAACAAGTTCATAATATACCAGACATGTTTCCACAAGCACATTCATATATATATGTATATATATATTGTATGTGTCGAGCGAGGTTTCATAAATATTCCTAGTTTTGTCGGCAAAAATGAAAATGTTGGGAGTCGAATTAATTTTCTTTAGATCGTTAGTCAAAGATTTCTGAAATTGGTTCATATATGGCCGAAATTGTAAATTTTCGATCAATTTTATATAATTAGACGACCTGTCTTCGAAAGGTTTCATTTCCGGAATTGAAGGAGGTGTTTTGTTGGACACAAGGCCGAAATGGTTGTTTTGGTTTGCACATTTTTTGTTTTTAAGAAAGAAATTAGCTTTCCATCTCATACGTTTAATTACACTTTCCACTTTTTCAATCAAAATTTTCAATTAAGCGTCCTGTGATGGTATAGGGATATTCTTTAGTGAATAGTCAAATCGAAATTGCCGCATTTTGAAGTTATATAGAAATGAATAACGTAAACAAGAGTGCACAACCGATATACGGGTGCAAATATAGTGTTGAGCACTCTGGCAAACCTAATGGGTGTCACAAAGCTCACTTCCCTTGTGGTCGTTTGAGCGCTCCGGCTCCATGACGCTTTGCGCATGTCTGGTACACAATTGTGTTGCGGTTGTAGTATATATAAGAGTGCTCAATACAAAGTATATATTTTGCACAGCAAATTTAATAAATAAAATCTTAAAAAATTGGTGAGATTGCCTGAAGATTGCATAATTGCATGAAACTTAAAGTTGCAACACTAATTGCGTAAGTCGGGGCAAAACGAGACGGTGGGGCTAAATGAGACAATTATGCAATAATGCTAGTTTTCGGCGTATTACCGCAGGTTTTTTATCACAAGCATTACGGGCTCATAAACAAGCATTTTTCGAAGTTATTCAACGTGGTTTGAGGTTCAAAGCTATTTCACAGCGAAAAAAAATCAATTCTTTTGGATTACACTGAAGTTGGCGTCTCAAAATTGAGGTATGTTATTACTCAGCATATTTAGATAGTTTTTTATTCTGTCTAAAATATCGCAGCTAAGAAATATACTCCATTTGTTTTGTATACAAAAACATGTGGCCTTTCATGTTAAAAGTGTATTTTGCTCATGTTGCTCTTAATTTTTATCATTTTGAGCCTTTGAATTCTCCCAAGTGCCGTGGGGCTAAATGAGACAGGCCGATTTTCTTACAAGACTATACACTTCTGTTTGCTTATGGGCATTGTCGCTATCTGTTGTAATGTTGTAATCAATATATATGGTATATAAGTAGCATAGGGGTATTATAGAATGTATATTAGTGTCTCAAAGTGGTGTTTTAATGCAGTAAATGTTTGTATTACCATCTTTCTACCCTACATATGTGCATCATTGCTCAAACAATTCATATTAAATAAAAATTTACTATAGATATTAAATTTACAATCTAAAAATAATCTGTGGGTACACATCAGTTGGGTTTTCTCACTCAGTTCTGTGACACCATCAGTTGACGAGGTACTTAAATAGACTTATTATTTTTAGAATGGTCCGAAACTACAAACGGAAGACTGACCGGGCAAATTGGTCAGAGGAGCAAATAAAGCTTGCTATCTTGGCAGTAGAAAACAAAGAGCTGTCCATAAGAAAAGCTGCTGTTGTCTTTGGGGTTCCCAAGGATTCACTAAATCGCCGAGTGAAAGGTAAGCTGAAAAGTTTATCCGCAGAGGAGAAACATAAAAATATTTTGGGGCGTTATCGTGCAATTCTCACCCATGACCAAGAGAAAGAGCTTGAAGACCACATAATCAACATGGATCAAGCTTTTTATGGTCTTTCCATAAATGACATCAGGGCCATTGTCTATGACTATTGTCAAAAGAACAATATTAAAAACAATTTCAATTCTGATAATAAAATGGCTGGTCGTGACTTTGTTGCGGGATTTATGAAGCGCCACCCAAAGTTGTCACTTCGAAGACCGGAATCGGTGTCCGTGAATCGGGTTTTTGGTTTGAACAAGACCTCTGTCAATTTATACTTTGATAACCTGGAAACTGTGTTGGACAAACATAACTTTAAACCACATGAAATCTTTAATTGTGATGAGAGTGGTTTGACATGTGTTCACAAACCAGTGAAAGTCATTGCACCAAAGGGAAAGCGATGTGTCTCCTCTGTTACTAGCGGTGAACGGGGTCAAACAACAACCATTTTAGTGGCATATAGTGCATCAGGTACATACATTCCACCAATGATGATCTTTAAAAGAAAACGCAACAGGCAGGAGTTGGTTGATCATGCTCCTGCAGGGACTATTGGACGCTGCTCTCCAAATGGATGGATCGATGCGGACCTGTTTCTGGATTACTTGAAGCACTTTGTAACATTTACAAAGTGTTCGAAATATTCCCCAGTGTTATTGATCCTTGATGGTCATAAAACACACACAAAGATTATCTCCACCATAGAGTATGCTCGTGATAATGGTGTTGTCATCCTGTCACTCCCTCCACACACCTCCCACAAGCTCCAACCACTGGATCGAAGTTTCTTCAAATCACTCAAGAGTGCTTTCAATGCGGCATGCTCAACCTGGATGCGAAACCATCCTGGCCGCAGAATCACTGTGGACAAGCTTGGCGAGCTGTTCAATGCTGCCTATTTAAAAGCTGCTACCATTGAGAATGCTGTGTCTGGATTCCGATGCACTGGCATTGTCCCATTCAACAAAGAAATTTTGCCCTCGTCTGATTTCCTAGAGGACCCCCGTGTTGTTGATCCACCATCGGATGAGACCTTGTCTTCCCTTGCTGACACAGCTAAGCAGAGCCCAAGCCATGATGAAGCATCATCTTCAGAAGCACAAACCAGAGAGTCGTTTCCAGCGACTGAAGAAACCACACTAATGCCACCTGTACCCTCAGAAACCAGAAATTCTTCACCCACACAAGATGAACCACCTGCAGTCGACCACATCAGCTTTTCAATGATTATGAAACTGCCTCCCCTCACCGAAGTCAAAGAGATCTGAGGAGTCTAGGATAGTCACTAGTTCTCCATATAAACAGTCTCTTGTTGAGAACATAGCTGAGCAAAACAAGAAAAGCAAACAAAAACTTTCTGCCAAAGAAAAGAAGTCGAAGAAAGCTGAGGAGCAACAGCCAAAAGCCAAGAAAGCTAAGACTGATAACAAGAAATCGGCAAAAGCTAAGAATGTTAACATGGACATTGTGGAAGATTCACAATGTCCTATGTGTGATGGATTTTGGTCTGAGTCATTGCCTGGAGAGGATTGGGTCCAATGTTGCAAGTGTGAAAAGTGGTTGCATGAAGATTGTTGTTGCTCTGTGACACCAACAACTGTAATATGTGACATTTGCTATGACTGTTAGATAAACTTTTATGCACTTTCCTAATGTATTTTTAACCTTAGTTTTTTCCTACCATTAAAATACTTTCAAATTTTTAAAAATTTCTGTATATTTAATATCTGTCTCATTTTGCCCCAGTTCATTGGGGCAAAATGAGACATTTACTTCCGGTCGTTTTTCTTGAATAAATGCCACAATATTACCTGAAGAACAGTTTTTTGCACTGAATTGGTTCACTAGAATCTGTTTAACATGTCAATGATGAAAAAAGTGTTTAAATATGTTTCCTTGCTTTTTTATGACAGTCACACTACTTAAGCCTCTCGTTTTGCCCCTAATTACGCTATAATAAATAATAATAATACATAATCTTTTAAGAGGAAGCCTATTTCACATTAAAAGTGGTTTTCAATAAGGTCCTCTATGTAGATTAAAACTACTTAAATATAAAAAGTTAATAAAAAAAATGTCATTATACCCCCCACCTCCAATAAAATTGTCTATCACTAATGTCCCTCAAAACAATTGTCGCTAATATCATTCTAATATACACTAGAAACCTAAAATTTATTTACAGTATGAAACTAGTGTATGTAGTAAGTTACTAATTTTCACTCAGAAACCTTTTAAGATGCCTTCTAAATATGAAAGTAGGCATTGGCCTTTTAACGTCATCAGGAAGGGATGTCCAATCTTGTAATGCTCTGAAGTATGTGGCTCGTTTTCCCAGTCAGTTTTACATTAGGAAGAGACGGCAAATTTCCGTTTCTTGTGTTGTATATATATAGTACTATCTGCAGACATGCATGTTTCGGCGTGTACCAAGCTGCACTGACGAGGCGTTGGATGCCGAAACATGCATGTCTGCAGATAGTACTATTACTCTCCTTCACTTTAGTGTGGGGGTCCTTGGTGTCATCATCCACGAAAATATTTCGTGGGAACCTAATATTAAAGGACATTGGCAACAAAAAAAATTATTGGCTATATCTATTAGGCTTACCTACGGAATACTTAATTTCCAATTTTGGTTTGTCTGTCGCGTTTAGTTGCTGAGAAAATTTGCGAAAACGTTCAACAGTCGTCCGCCATTTTGAAAAATATCCGCTATGCTAATTTATGTTGAATACATTTTGTGACGTCATTGGCAGGGTAGACGCAATTTCAGCAATATAAGTTATATTGTGTTTATCACGTCCTAAGAACATTTCGATAAAAAAATATAGATATACTGCAAAATGTATTAAATAATTGTATGATAACTTATTGCCAATTGTCTGCAGATATATTTCGACAGTATTTGAATACAAACGCGTTGATTTCCGCTGTATAATACGCTTAGATGTTGACTCAAAGAAAGCAATTCTGCAGTTTTAAAACACCTGTCTTGCCAAATGTAAATGCAAAGTTGGAAAGTGCATCAATCGTGAATAAGTGAAATGTACTAGGCCACTATATTCCATATAAATTTGATGCACATTGCATATAACTGACTCTGATTTTCATAACATATATGAACACGTTTATTGTATGGAAAGGTTTTGCTCTTGTCAGCTTATAATGTTTATATATGTTTGCAAGTTTATTATAAATAAGGTCAGTTGTTCGTTTTTAGAGTGAGGTTTATAGACCCCTTGCTTTTGCACTTAGTCTTTGGCAGGCAAAATATGCAAATTATATTAATACAATAGAGTTGTATAGTCCTGTATTGTCATTCCACAATGCATATAACAATACCAAAACTCTCTTGAGACTTTTAACATTCCTTTTGCCTACCAGTAAACATGAACATTGCAAGGAGTCTATATAAGGGTTAAAAAATTTAATTTGTTTCAAATCAATTGGTGTTAAATTGAATTGTGTTTGTGTATATACAGAGAATACAGTATTTACCTTTTCGAAGTCTTGGCGTATTTAAAATGCGTGTAAAGGCCATCAGGTGATGCAAATCGTTCTCGTATTTTGGCATACACACAAGCAGGAAAAGGTCTTCTCATCTTTTTCTCCAAAATCTGGAAAACCCAGCGAGAACATCGTTGGTAGGCTACTAGTCGATACAGTTTGTGTATTCTTTCCAGCTCTTCATCATCAAAGGGCCAGTTCTCTTCAAGATAGCGACTTACATCTATCTTTAATACTGCTTCTGATAGCATGTTGGCTTGAAAATCAGGATGCGTGGTCAAGCACTGTTCTCCTGCTTGTGTCTCAGTTTGGTTGAGAAGCCCATCGTATTCGTATTCTATGACCTTTGTTGATAGTGTACACTGTCCACATTTACACCAGTTAAGATCGGTAAGGCGCCAAGCATTTGCTGAAAGAAACGCATGATCGACTTCTTCGTCAGAGGAAGACGAATCACTCTCTGATTCCGAACCGGTTTCTTCGGTGTTATCGCGAGCTTTCCCCCCTACTTCTGGTTCATATTGGTAGGGTAACACTTCTTCTACTTGGTTCTCGTGGATACTTTCCATTACAACGATTAAAAATCACGAATTTCTTTGAAAACCTACCGAACCTCGATACACGCTATACTAAAATATACAGCTGTTTTGATTCTACCCTGCCAATGACGTCACCGAGGTCATTGACCCCAAAGATAATTTTTTTCAGATTTCATCCAAGATGGCGGACGACTATCAAATTTGCTTGCATTTTATTCGAAGACAAAAATGTTTGGGAAGGAAATAATAACATTCTCATAGTTAGATGGTCCAGTATGATTAAAAAAGCCAATGTCCTTTAATGCTGTTTATGCAAAAACATATAGGTATGATTTTTAACTCCAAATTAAACAATATTTATCATCCAACACTCTCTTTTTGCCATATATTAACTATTGCAATATCATCTGGGTATCTACTTATACTTCTCATTTAGAACCTCTCTTTGTACTACAAACGAAAGTCATTCGTTTCGTTACTTTCTCACCACCTCGAGCGCATTTAAAATCTCTCTGCCGCATTTAAGCCTCAGGCTTTGCCTTTGGCCATTCTACTGCATATTACTATGTATGAGTTTTATTTCTCAATAAATTGTGCCAATTGTAATTGTCAACGATATGCGCGCGTACAAAATTCCTCAATCGTGGACAATTCCAACATATTACCGCATATAATTAGAGCAAAACGTTTGATTTAAAAAAAAGAAAAATCTAAAGTTGAGACTGGTGAATAGAGATGCAATTTTCCTGCTAAATTGAAGGATTTATAGACAAATATTTGCGATAATAATATATTTGTTGAACAACGTTTCGATATCATCTTGAATTGATACCATTTTTAAGTTCGAATAGTTAGTTATTTACAAGATAACAATTATGATGTAATTTTTAAAAGCATGCCGTTTAACAAAATGGAGTGTAATAATTATCACTCAGAAGCTGAATAAATTAAATAAACAAAAAAAAAGAGCAAAATATGAATATAAAAAGTATATATATTAGAACTGTCCGAAAATTATATAAATAATTTTTCGCGAATTGAGTCCGCCTGTTTGTTAAGTTATGGCTTAAGTTCCCTGATATGCAGCATCTCGTCGATTAAACAATCCAAATTCAAGTGCTGGCATGAATAGCCGACATAATCTGTATCACACAGATCACATTTGAATTGATAAACAACGCATTGTTGGTTGACAATGGAGGGTTTTTCTTCCTTACTCTGATTTCGTCTTGGAGCTCTCGGCTGGTAAATATTAGGCGGACATCTTTACTGATCTTTCGAATTAGATCATTCATTTGTTTTCGTACTGAGTACTTTGAAAGGCAGCATGATCGTGGTGGAATTTTTCTTCTTTGGTGGTTTATCAACGATTTCGGACATCTTGTCGATAAACTGGCTGATAGCTGACTCAATGAGGTGAGTAGGGTAGCATGCTCGCGAGAATATGTCTCTGAGGCTATCACATTCTTCCAAAAGCTCTTCCAGGCGTTGTCGCTTTAGTTTAAACGCGCAGTCTAACATGGTTCGCAGTAGAGATCGTTTATATCTCATGTCAACGTGGCTTTGATATTGTATTATCAAACCTATATCTGTTTGCTTTCGGTACACTTTGGTTTCTATTCGGGTGCCCTTCTTGACAACTTGCATCCCAAGAAAAGGAAGTGTGCCACTTTCTGCAATCTCCATCGTGAGCTGGAGTCTTACAGTTCGATGGTCGTCATTCAGTGTAACTTGAACCCCCGCGGCTGGTGCGATTTTTGGCATTTTGCTCAGGGTATCATCGACCTACTGCTTGTAAGAATCGGTCATCTCACCACTTTCGTGTAGGTTATCTTCGATGTTTCCCATGCAGATATTGGGCAGGAGAGGCCCCAAGGGTGATCCCTTAGCAATTGCAACGCCGTCTGCTTACTCGTACAGCTTTCCCTCAAACTGAAACAACTGGTTTTTCGTAGCAATTTGTAGCAGCTTTATCAAATCTGCTTTTTGTATCTGCGAATGCAGATATAATGCTATCGCCTCTGTAATGTAATGTTAGTGTAACTTTTAGCCATTCAGCGACGAGCTTATATAAAATAGGCAACTTTAGCCAATCAGCAATTGGCTTACAACCAACAATGACGTAATGTTTCACGAGGAATTGCGTCATTCAATTTGCCTGTTAAATTCAACATTCGCATATGTTTTGAAATGTCAAAATATATTGACAACACGTCGTTAATTCATATAAAAACGTGTAAATACGAAGGTTTTCAATACGAAAGTATCGACTAAAACGAATGCTTTAAAACATGTGGCCAATTTCGAATGCAGTTGTTCTATTTCTGAAGGAGAAACTAAACAGTTAAACAGTCAAAGTGTCAAACTGTCGAAGATTATAAAGCCATTATTCATTACAGTCTTTTTCAACTGACTTTACACCGGAAGTTTCGCAAGTTCGTTGCCAACTTCCTATTTACGTTCCAAATTTGGAATATTGGGCGTTAACTTCGTGACGAACTTCGTAACGAACTTTGTTGACGAACTTGTGAACTTGGCGAATTCGATGAATGTCAATGTTGGAACTCTATAGTAAATTTTTAGTTAAACAAGTTTTACAAGTGAGGCCACCAAACAAAATGCATGTTTAGGCAATAAATTTACAGAATGGACATGAACAATGAACATGCAATTCGGATCTAGGGGTGATCAGAGCGATCACGCGACTAAGGTCAAATTGGCCAGAAAATTGTTAAATTAAAATAGCAGTCCAGTTATCAAACTTGGCGCAGTGTATTGTATTGAAAGTTTAACAGTCCAGTGCAGAAATATCATCCAGTAGCAAGGCCTTCGAACATGAACGCGCAGAAAAGCGGTCTTACGCATGAGTTTTGCACGCTCTGAGTCAGATTCCAGCCATCTGATTGGCTATCTCGATTTTTGCGCGATCTGTGGGGAGTTCTGATCGCTAGAGCGATCAGGGGCTCGAATACAGGCTATCCGATTGGCTAATTCAAAAAAATTCTGAATTCCCATTGGCTGGATTTTTTTGATCGATCATACCGTTCAGGCTTTAGTGTGCACGGAATGGTCTATGACGGTTCTGGCCCTTTCTGATCGCTACTTGACCTCTGAACTATTAATACTAGCCATGTCTGTTAGTATTTACGAAACCGTAAAGGCTGCTTTAGAGAAAGACGATCGACAATATCTTAAAGATATTGAAGCTGATCTAAAGAAGCGAATAGACGGTGTACCGAAGCGTTCTATTGAAGACTTGTTGAGCGCTGTGAACAACACAAGCTTCTTCCTCGCACAAAATTTTGGTGCGGAATCTTACATCTCGAAGTACGTTCGAGAGAAAACAAAACTGGATAATTATAGCATTATAGCTGTTGTAGACTGTAGTGGATTGTGCGTCTGTATGGTCTGTACGCACATGCTATAAAATCGGCGGGTACGCGTATAATAATAAGAGACGAAATTTACATAATATTTCAGTCAATTTACATAAATACTGCGGCTTAATACAGGCAGTTTCAGTTTGTTTATACTTTGTTTATGCCTCTTGTGGAATGTGGACTTTATATATTAATCAGATACTTAATAATACTGTATTATTTATACCTAGTATAAACTACAAGCACATGACAATGTGGCATGGCTTTGTGTAATGCGATCTCTACAACATGTATATAACAAGTAAAATGGATCATGTTGCCATTGTGAATACTTATTCATGGCACATGTTTCTGCTATGAATAAAACTCGAGAAGCAACTATATTTTGTTATTCAATGCTATAGATTACAGATACTAGAAAGCTGGGTTAATAATTTACTTACACAATAATCAATACTTTGTAACCCCAGTTTGACCCCCCGGTCAAAAGTACCCCCCTCGATGTTCAGCGACGAAATTGTTGACTAACGTACGAAAAATCCTAGATCCGCCCCTGCATGCAAATTCATATGCGTGAGAGCAAACTGCTTTGATTGGCTATTACGCTTGTTTTTGCCAAATGTTCTATTTTTGTTCTTGCATTTTATTGGCTTCTTTTGTAAAACGTGCCCCCTAGTCCTAGTAACACAGTTCGTTTTATATTGTATAAATGGCCGAACTATCTTCGTGGATTCAAACGTTCGAAGAATTGGACGAAAGTATTCGTGAAAAAGTATTCGACACGTTAAAAGCAAATGGATTTACCACGAGGTTGCAGTTCAAATCAATTACAAAAGAGCAAATTGATTTTATGTTCGCCGATTTCCTCCAGGGTCGATGAACTGTTCAATTATGTTCAAAACAGTTCTTTTGGACAGTTGAATTTCCCTTCCAATTTCCGTTGGTCCTTTACCTTGAAGCCACAATTCTACAATGCGCTCTCTAACAGGTACAGGTAAAGCACGCCCTTGACGTAAAAAGGGATTCATATAATATATATTATTAAGTTTTACAGTTTCCAATTTGTTTCACAATTACTATACGAGTTTTATAATTTGTCTGCGTCCAAAGTTTCAATATAAACCAACATTGACATTCATCGAATTCGCCAAGTTCACAAGTTCGTCAACAAAGTTCGTTACGAATTTACCGCCCAATATTCCAAATTTGGAACATAAATAGGAAGTTGGTAACGAACTTGCGAAACTTCCGGTGTAAAGTCAGTTGAAAATGACTGTAAGGGCAATGTACAGTATATAAGAAATACTACAACATATTAAAAATAAAACATTGTGTAATTGTAAATAGCATCTTGTTCAATACGAAAGTTAACTTGAGTACGTACCATGAATACTAGCTAATTTTTAAACTTTGTTTGATTACTGAAGGAGTGAAGGGCGAGCATCAATTCCACATTTAGTGGTTATATTTGTTTACTTCTTTTGATTACTGAAAGGCGAACATTGTTTGTAAACATGAGGAAGTTTGAAGATATATTTGGTACTCATTTGAATTGGTCTGCCAACGTTTGACCGATACGTGCGCCGTGCGCGCGATTAAATGCCTTGCGTATTCCACTGTTGTCGTGAGGAATGCGTCTCGCTGAATACTTATAACTAGTCTGTTCAAGCGTTTGGGTCAAATCGAAGTATAATAATTAGGAGCTATAGGATCATCTTAAAATATTGCAAGATGTAGGGAGAGGTCATGCTGGGCATGCCCAGCATGACCAAAAATTTTCCCAAAAATAAAGAATTCCTTTCCTCAAAATTTCAAATTCAAATCGTTTGGTTAACTAGTTTCCAAAAACTTTCAACCATTTTATTTGACGATATTCTCGCATTTTTTGGCAATCTTTTGCGATATTTTCGCGAAATTACGTCATTTTATGCAGTATTTTGCTCATTTCGTAGGTTACCTAGCAACAAACATGGCCACTTCTACGCAAGCAGATATTATAATCGATTTGTTGAAGAAACCTTTCTCTGTTCGGCAATCTGGCGAGCAAAATATAATTGTGAAGCAGCGGCCAATGCTAAATTAACAAGCAACTACTGGAGATACTGGAGAAGGGAATCAATCAAAACAACTACAAAGAATATACGAAAATTAGTAAAATTGCAAAGTTTGGTTGCGAAATGTTGTAAAATGCGGAAAATATAGCCTTGCAAAGTTTGCAAATTTTTTATACTTTTGTATTACGTGCGGAAATTCCTACCACATTTCGGCCCAAATACTTGACCTGTTTACAGTGTAATAATTATCAAGGATGTGTGACAGCTGACCCTTGAACTCTAATAAATAGAGCTCGTTATTTCGCGTTTATGTCTGAATTATATTCAACACTGATTTCTAGTTTCTCTTTAGTTTCCCACAAATACAAATAAATATCCACGTATGGTTCACTCAAACTATTGTAGAGTATAGATGTTTTAGAGCGATGCGCTTTACGATCGTCAAGTCTTGAAGGCGCAATGTTTGTTGTTGGAAATATAACACCCTAATATAGACTGAAGTATGTCGAATATTTTACACAGTGCGTGACGAATATCAGCATGATTTGTACGTTTCTCGTTCGTATTGCATTTATCGTATCGTTCCCTTATGTGTTATTGATCTGGTTAAAACACAAGTACGTAACTCAAAATGCGCAAGTATTCTATAAAGATGCACACAAGATTGACAAGAAAATTGCATGCGTTTTGTGCGGGTGACTTGGGTCAGCATAACCTGCAAAGTTATTGCACCGCGTGGTGGTGCATGAAGAATTATTTCAGGCAGTTAATCAACCAGCTGAAGATGCAACCAATCCAGAATTATTATCTTTGATGACGGCCTATAAAAATAGGTACGCTAAGCGTACATGTATCTGCTCATGGTGATGCCACAGTTTCCCATGAAGGAGTAACATTCAACAATAGGCAATTTCGTAATTACGAGCGCCATTTTGCAAAGGGGACAAACACAATAAAGCAACAATATAGTATGACTCTAGGGACAAGTATTCCCTTTGGGACGAGGTGTATATAGTTACTACGGCTGGCAGAGCCAAGCCATAGGTATAATATGCCCCTGTCTGTTTCGTCATCGTCGTCGTCGTGGTTTTTTGGGGGTGTCACAAACTTGCACTCCCCAGGTCACCCAAGTCATCCGCACAAAACGCATGCAATTTTCTTGTCAATCTTGCGTGCATCTTTATAGAATACTTGCGCATTTTGAGTTACGTACTTGTGTTTTAACCAGATCAATAACGCATCGAGGGAACGATACGACAAATGCAATACGATCGAGAAATTAAACGTACAAATGATGCTGATATTCGTCACGCACTATGTAAAATATTCGACATACTTCAGTCTGTATGAGGGTATTATATTTCCAACAACAAGCATTGCGCCTTCAAGACTCGACGATCGTAACGCGCGTCGCTCTAAAACATCTATACTCTACAATAGTTTGAGCGAACCGTTCGTACATGGGTATTGATTTGTATTTGTGGGAAACTAAAGAGAAACTAGAAATCAGTGTGGAATGTAATTCAGACACAAACGCGCAATATTAAACGAGCTCTATTTATTAGAGTTCAAGGGTCAGCTGTCATATATTCTTGATAATTATTACACTGTAAACGGGTCAAATTTTTACAAGAAAACCGAAGAGTTTAGTTCTCCCTACGTCTTGCAATATTTTAAGATGATCCTATAGCTCATCGTTATTATACTTCGATTTGACCCAAACGCTTGAACAGACTCGATATCAGTATTCAGTGAGACGCATTCCTGACGAGAAATAATATTAGGGATATTATATTTCCAACAACAAACATTGCGCCTTCAACACTTGATTCGGCGCATCGCTCTAAAACACTATACTCTACAATAGTTTGAGCGAACGTACCATTCGTGGGTACTTATTTGTATTTGTTGGAAACTAAAGAGAAACTGGATATCAGTGTTGAATATAATTGAGACATAAACGCGCAATAACGCGGAGCTCTATTTATTAGAGTTCAAGAGTCAGCTATCACATATTCTTGATAATTATTACACTGTAAACAGGTCAAGTTTTTATACGAAAACCGAAGACGTTAGTTCTCTCTACATCTAGCAATATTTTAAGATGATCCTATAGCTCCTCATTATTATACTTCGATTTGACCCAAACGCTTGAACAGACTCGATATAAGTATTCAGCGAGACGCATTCCTCACGACAACAGTGGAATACGCAAGACATTTAATTGCGTGCACGGCGCACGTATTGGTCAAACGTTGGCAGACCAATTCAAATGAGTACCAATATATATATATATATATATATATATACAATTACACAATGTTTTATTTTTATAAATATGTTGTAGTATTTCTTATACAGGGTGTATAAAAAAAACCGCAATCCTCGATTCACATGTCGATTTTGAAAATAATAGAGCAGTAAAGCCTATATGTTTACATTCGTTTGAAAGCTTAGCCATTCAGCTTTCCAACGATGGGTTACTTTTTACATTTGAACAGTGGGTTCGCGAAATATTTTACTTTAAGCATCTGAGATTGGAAAGATGAAAATTCGAGATGCACTAATAAAGCGGCCCTGAATAGACGAACTCATTGCGTAAAAATCCCCGAAACTATCAAACCTTTTTCCTGACAGCAGATTAAATCAAGTAACCACGGCTTTCTATGCACCATTTTTAACTTGTTACTAACTTTCCATACACAACGGTACTGGTTTAAACAGTTTAAGCTTAATTGCGGCCACCAACTTGCCAATTTCTGTTTACGTTACAATTATGCAATTTCATTAAATGTTATTTAATAGTCGCATTTGGAATTCTTGAATCTTCTTGTTTAAACTTTAATACTGAAGTACCAAGAATTTTGAAAAGACGTTTTCATAGATGTTGAGCTGTGTAATTTACTTTGTACTCCTAAATCGATCCCAAAAAGTAATAAAAACAATCGCCGTGTATTGCCCGTCGAACAGCGCCGTATGTTAATTGTAACGTAAACAGAAATTTAGCAAGTTGGTGGCCGCAAGCTTAAACTGTTTAAACCAGTATAGCGTTGTGTATGGAAAGTAAGTAATAAGTTAAAAATGGCGCATAGGAAGCCGTAGTTACTTGATTTTGATCTGCTATCAGCAAAAAGCTTTGAGAGTTTCGGGGATTTTTACGAAATGAGTTCGTCTATTTCAGGGCCGCTTTATTATTGCATCTCGAATTTCCAATTTTCCAATCTCAGTTGCTTAAAGTAATATTTTTCGCGAACCAATCGTTCAAATTTAAAAAGTAACCCATCGTTGGAAAGCTGAATGGCTAAGCTTTCAAATGAATGTAAACATATAGGCTTTACTGCTCTATTATTTTCAAAATCGACATTTGAATCGAGGATTGCGGTTTTATATATGGCCAACCATATTTGTTTATTTGATGTATTGTAACATATCGATTATTGTTCATTGTTGAACAGTAAGTACTTTGAACTGAACAGTATCATAGGCAATAGTTAACTGTTTGCCACCTTTATCGTTAGGTGCGGTTTGCCACCTTTATCGTTAGGTGCCCCACCTCTTATGTCATTATGGACAAGACCCCCCGTTTATTAAATGAAGAGACACCCTACAATCCTAATTTGAAGATACCAGTTAGAATAACATCACGCTTTAGTATAACAAACTATGATCAAAATACCCCCACGCGAATTTATAATCCCAACAAGATTAGAAATACACATGCAAATTTAATTGCTATCAAGCCCACCAGAAATGGTCCTCCTACGCAAAAGATCATACCTAAATGCATGGTTATAAATGCACGTTCTCTTGCCAAACCTCAGGCAGTTTCTGCGTTGGATGTTGAGCTCTCTACATGGGAAATTGATATCTGCTTCGTGTGTGAGACATGGTTGAACAGTAAGATATTATCAAATTTAGTATGTCCCAATAACTATCTTATTGTAAGAAAAGATCGCGGCGATGGTCGAAATGGAGGAGGTGTTGCTATAATTTGTCGGGAAGATTGGAAATGTAAACCCCTAAACTTTCAAAACAATTTAGAATGCATCTGGTGTGAAATTAAGACAGCAAATAGCAAATACTATGTCGCCTCTGTGTATCACCCTCCGGACCCCACATATCAGGAAAGCGAATTACTAAATCATTTATCAGAGAGTATAGAGCAAATTCTTCAGTGGGAATCAAATGCCAGAATTATAATTGGAGGAGATATTAATCAATTGAAGGTTAAAGATATTATAAGTCAACATAATATGGAACAAATGGTAAGAAAACCTACAAGAGGTCAGAAAGTACTTGACATTTTCCTAACTAATTATCCACATTTATGGAATCACCCTAGAGTCTTTGATAGCTTAGTAAAATCTGACCATTTGGCTGTCGTGATAACTCCACGGGTAGCTGTAAAACCGGAAAGAAAAACAGTTTATTTTAGAGATTCAAGAGACCATCGGAAGTTTGCTATGGTGAGAGAGTTGGAAGCACAAGACTGGAGCTGTATTGATGACTGTGAAGACGTGAACGAATCAGTTATGTTATTAAATCATATTATCACTTCTGCATTCAACAACAGTTGTCCATTGATTAAGATAAAATTATCCACACGAGATCCCCATACATGTCTCCTTTGGTAAAACACTTATGCAAAATACGCAATAAAAGTGTGAGGAAAGGAGTTAACGAAGATTTACAAAGAAAGATAAATAAGCTTATCCGAGAAAATATGGTTAGTGAAGTTAAAAGGAGAATGGGAAATACGCATCTGGATCGAAGAAATGGTGGGACACAGTTAATAAAATCACCGGTAGGAAGGCAAATCATACCAGTATAAATATTGATCCAAGTGTTATAAATAGTTATTTCAAAACAATAAACACTGATGATAATTATACATATCCTGAACTCGTCCCTATACCCAATGAGACTAGAGTACCAAATGTTGATATACCTACTGTAGAAAGGTTTTGGAAAAACAAAGAAAACATCAACAGGTCTGATGGCCTACCCTATTGGGTATGGAAAGACTTTGCAAAATATTTAGCTCAGTGATAACAAAGATATTTAATATGTCATTGGAACAGCAATGCGTTCCTCCTATGGAAATTAGCCAATCTTAATCCAATACCTAAGGAAAGCCCCTTATAGAATGTACACAATTAAGGCCTATATCTCTTACGAACGTAATAATGAGATTGTTCGAAAGAATAGTGCTTAAAAAGGAGATCTCATCAGAACTAAAACATTTAATAAAATCCGACCAATTCGCATATAAGGAAGGTACCAGCGCAACTGATGCTCTTATTATGTGTCACCATAAATGGCTAAATTGGCTGGATGGTGATGTTGATCATGTCAGGGTGATTTCATTCGATCTCAAGAAAGCCTTTGATTCCGTTTCTCACCACATCATTTGTAAGAAGCTAGAAAAAACCAACATTAATCCATATGTAATAAATTGGATTAGAAATTTTTTGACTGATAGGAGACAAAGAGTAATAGTGAACGGAATAGAAACAAATTATGTAGACATAAATAAAGGAGTACCGCAAGGCACAGTTCTTGGACCATTTCTATTTTCCTTAATGATAAATGATCTAACAGTCAAAGATCCAAATAATAACATACTAGTCAAATTTGCAGATGATATGACTGTTAGCGCTCCAGTGAAAAATAATTATGACTCCGCACTAGCTGAGGTAGACAATATTGAAAAATGGACGGAAACAAACAGAATGTCATTAAATCTAAATAAAACATGGGAAATGGTCGTAAGTGGCAAATCTACAAATCCTTTACCAGAACCAATAACGGGTATCGAACGAAAGACTTGGCTGAAACTATTGGGAACTACACTGCAGAATGATCCAAATTGTTGGGACCTTCAAGTTAATAATTTGATATCTAAAGCTAGCAGTCGAATGCACATTTTGAGAATATGTAGATCGTATGGCTACTCTAAAAAAAATTAACAATTCTCTTCGACGCACTTATTATGTCTTTATTTTCTTATGGAATCGAAGTATGGGGTTCTGCACTCGGAAAGAAGTACCTAGAACGGATAGATAAATTTCTTAGGCGAGCATACAGATATGGATACACAACAAAAAGTGTTCAGATAATTGATTTGATTAAAGAAAGAGACATGAGTTTATTTGAAAAAATATGTAGTAACCCAGACCACCCTTTGTACGAACTACTTCCTCCTAAAAGACAAAGACCGTTAAGAGAACGCGAACACGATTTCATATTACCTAAGGTTAAAACAGAAAGATTCAAAAGGTCGTTTTTAAATAGGTGTCTTTTTAATAATTTTAGCTAAAATAATTAATCTAGATATATATAATAACTTAGTCTTAGTCTTTTTTAATAATTCTACCTAAGAATAATTAACTTAGATACATAATAACAATCAAGTTTATTTTTGGAACCCTGTATATAAGAATTTTAAATGTAAAGTCACACGTTTGTTGTGGCTATGTTTAATAAAGACTTAATAATAATATATAGCCACATGGCTATAAGACTTTGTAGGTTCATATCTTCGGTTCAGTGCATGCTATGTAGATGACAATACCACCGTTCGATTCAGCGTTTTACGATCTCTTTAGCCAAGTAAATTGTGTTTATTTACAACGCTATGCGGCCGCTTTATCCCCATTCAAACGCCTCTGAACTTTGTATTGTTTACAAATTAACAATAATACAAACTAATTAAATATTCATTTCGCTTTCCTACCTTTGGTTTACACACTACATACTCACGGGGATTTCCAATCCCTTTAGTTTGATACCATTTTTATAATCATAGGACATAATCTAGCCCTTTTACGGCAATTCTCGTTTATATTGTGTATTTGTTGCGACTTGAAAAGGACGTGCGAACATTACGAACACGTGTGTCTGGTTAAAAAAACTCTGAAAATCACTGTCGCTGTCCAATACATCGCAGGCTCAGAGGATCATCTCGAATGAAAAATACCAAAATCGACTATATCCACGATTAGTAAGCCGCTCGCTTCGTTCGCAGCAAATAATATATTTTCATACATATCACATATTGAATAGTATGTATAATAAAATATAAAAGTAATATATACAAGTACCGCGCGAGAGGTCTTTATCTGATTTAAAACATCGAGGCGCAGCCGAGTGTTTTAGATCTGATAAAGGCCGAACTGCAAGGTTTGTATATGACTTCTAAAATGACTCGTTTTGTATACGCTCACTGGCGTTGGAATTTTGAAGATTGATGTTATCTACGCTTTAAAAATTGAAGGAGAAAATTTGAGCAAGTCTATATCAAAAATATAGATCCGCTACGGGTCTTGAGTCTCCTTTGTATTTTGCTTATGAATAATTAATGAATTTTAAAAGTATGGTATATAACACAGCATACCAGATCCATATAATAATATTGTGTTCTGGGTAAAATTCAATACAATAGACAGAATAATAATGGCACACTGTACACTGTGTGCCATTAATGAGATGTTAACTTATTCTCTTTACTCTTGTATCAAAATATACATGTATGCCAGTGAGTTTTGTATGAGATTGTTCTGCAAGTGAGGTGTTGCTGTCCTGACAAAATTATCCAGCCAATATCCAATGATTTTCTTCATGATTGTTGTATTCGTCTACAAAAATGACTTTTGTAGAACATGCAACAATACATAAGACAATATTTTGTATTATAAGGGGAGAGGCGGAATATATAGCACGGATTTGATTTATTTGCCCTCCGATTGCTCCGAAGAGCCAGAAATATGGCGCAAAATATGGCTCCAAAAGCCATTACAAAATCTGCTGTAATTCACACAATTAAACTTTCAGAATTCACGTTTAACTACTTACCAGATGAGGATAAATGTCCATGTTAGATGGCAACAAAGCAGGATAATTTCTCAAGTAAAACGGCGAGAAAAACGGGACGACTTTTCAAGTAAAAATCAAGATACTTTTCGCAGCGAAAATGGCGAACACAATAACACGAGGTCAATTCAGGGTCAATTGTAAGCTAATCGTTGATTGGCTGATATAAGCTCGTCACTGAATGGCTAAAAGCTAACATTACATTAACATCACAAGTCGATAGCATTATATCTGCTACGCAGATACAAAAATGCTCCAACAAAAAGACTTAATCTCAGATTTTGAGTCAGCAACTCATCTTATGAAAATGCACGAATCTGTGGAGGAAATAAGTGCACGCCAAATAAAAAAGGCGAGAGCGCATGCTAAAACGGTTGGACCTGGGATACCTGAGGAAAAAGTGAAGAAACATCGTGTATATATGGATATGGCCAAAGTGGACCACTTCATTGAATTTGCGAACCGTCCCTATTTTCACCAGGATGTGTCATTTGGTGTTCGAGTCTTAAAATTGGACAATGGTGAAAAACTTACTATGCCAAACTTACTATGTCATACGGACCGTGACAAAATCTACCTTGATATCAGAATACATCAAGCAATGCAAGGAAAGTCAGTTTGAACCATTGAGTAATTCCACCCTTTTCAGAATTCTAGATGCAAGAGCAGCTAGTCAAACAAAATCCTTACAAGGCTTAGACAACATCGCTGCAGATGGTGCAACATCATTTGACCTTGTTGAGAAGATTGTGGACGAGATTGAGAATGTTACGATTGCGTCACAATGGGCAGGCCTTCGGGACGGTAAAAAACTATTTGAAAACTGGTTATAGATTGCATTGTAAAGAAACGGAGAGTCCTTGTCCTGATCACTGCAGGAGATTTGCTCTTAGCGATCCAAATCCGAGCCGCGTGCACATCAACATCGTGTTGTTTACGATCGTTGTCAAAGTCTTGACAACATTCTCTCGGATATAGAATGCACTTTGAAAACTTGTGAAAGTTTCCACAGTATGGAGCAACGTGACGATCTAATGTATGATTTTTTACAAGCCAAAGATGCAATTTTAGCGTGGAAAGCCCATATTCTTCGGTCAGAAAACCAGGAGAAAGCTAAGCAAGTAGCTTTGAAAAATTTGAACGAAAAGTCCGTCCTTATTGTAATGGACTGGGCCATGAAATTCCTTCAACTTAGATATCGCGAGAAGCAAGAGAAGTGGGTGAAATTGGCATATCAGCAGCGTCATTTCAAAGAAAAGTGATGAGCAATATGAAATAACTTCATATGCACATCTTTTCGATAATTGCAAGCACGACTGGTACACTTTTGCGTCCATTCTAGAAGATCTTCTTCGCACCATTTCAACAGAGAATCCTGAAATCAAGCAAGCTTTTCTTAGGTCAGACGAAGCTGGGTGTTACCACAACAATCTGCTGTTGGCTGCAGTCCACAATGTCAGTAAAAGAAGCAAAATTAAAGTTTCTACTTACCAATTTTCAGAGCCACAGTATGGTAAAACGTTTGTGATCGCATCCTTTGTCCACTAAAAAGTTCGATCAGGCAATGCAATGAAGGTCATGATATTTTGTCGGCCAAAGATATGAGGGAGGCTTTGGAGAAAAGCCCAGTTAGAGGAACCACTGTATCTGTTAATCTGGTAAACAGGGGAAGAATGGAACTGGTGGTGAATAAACAAAATAACTTTTGTTCATTCCACAACTTTCAATACGAAAGCAAAGGCGTGCGTGTTTGGAAAGGCATATTCTATTGGTAAAGGGAAGCTTGTTCCATATAAGGAGATCTTTGAAAAGCACCAGGAACCAACATCCATGGCCGTTGATGATAACCAGATATTTTCCCCCGTAAGTTCTGTAAGAAGCTATAAAGAACAACCAACAATGAAACAAAAGGTGACCAGCTGCACGAGTGTCCTGAGCCGGGTTGTTCAAAAAACATTCGAATCCACGGAAATTCTAGAGGCACATATGGTCGCTGGTAATCATGAGGAAGCTGTCGAATGTGAAAGCGTTTACGACAAAATAAGAAGGCTGTGGGCTGACCGTTTCTCCAAATGTTACTGTTGAAGACCAAGATCATCCGGGTTCCGAGAAGAGTCAGTTAGATTCGCAAACTACCAAAGAAGAACCTCATTTATTAATGAGATGGGCCTTACAGAAACCGAGAGGAGGTGCACAACGATGATCTGTTCGTGTCGCAAACACGGCCTTAAATGCACAGATATGTGCGCCTCGTGTGAGCCAAATTGTGAAAACAGAAGCAGTGACAATTTATCAACAGTGGAGGATGAGGACAGTGATGTCGAAGCTTTAGATATATAAATGTACACTCTACTGCTAGCATGCAGTCTGTACATTTGAATGTATTTGTTCAAACAGTAAAGCAATGTATTTCTATTTGAGAAATTATATCTTCTTTTTCTAGTGCATTTGTGACGTCATAACTTATTTTAATATCAATTTGATATCAATATTATTCAAAATATATTTTTATACTTTTAATCTATTATTTTGCATAAAAAAACGACACAATAAAGCAAGGACATATGGCCAGAATTTGGTTTCCGGGAATTTTCCACTATTCGTGACGTCATCATAAAAAAATGACGTCACTTCAAAGAAAAAAATTGGTGACAACTTTTTTACAAAATTAGAGTATCCAAGCTTATGATTCATGAAGAAACCTCAAAATGATCATGAATTTCCCACGGGGTTACACAAGGCCATGCATTAGGTTGACATTCTGCTGAGTTGGTTTGCCATTCTGTTTGAAAGTTTGAACAAAACGTTTTGATATTTTGGAATGTATGTTTCCAATGCGTTTGGATTACGTAGTCAACGTCATTCTCAATATTAACGTCGTTAACAAATATTGTCAAGGTGTTTTACCAATGTTGAGGAATTTATTGTTTCTACTATATAAGTTTAAGCATAGACTATCCAGAAGACAGGGACTGGAAACGCTGGGCAAAGCGCTAATGTTGATGACGCGACATCCGTGATGCGCTTTTACACGTAGTAGTTATCAGTTGCCACGGCAACCAGCCTTAATCAGAACAAAAAAAAATGTGAATCCTTTGGTAATTTGGCCTATTTAAAACCAAGTACTTCTCATTAATATTGATTTTTTATGTGCCCTTAAGCACAGAGTCATTGCCAAGGTAAGTGCGTTTTTATTTTTCCATTTTGACTATAAATATTAATAATAATTCCAGTTTTGTCGTAGCATGTACATCAAATGGCGCACGTAAAAAGCATCCGTACATAAGTAGTTTCCCTTAAAACCCGGGAACTTGACGAGAAGGCTATCACTTGTCTTTTATAACATATATTTATCATCTCATATGCAATGTTAATGCAAATAGGGTAGTTACAACTTTGTGCGATTTGCCAATCTTGTACAAACGAGGTTTTTTGACTCTTCTGTTTGCACGACTACGAGAGGATCGCAATTTATGTTGTCCTCACTTCAAACCCTGTAACTTCACTTTATATATATTTCAGGACTTAACATTTACATATTTTAAACAAGAATAAAAATATCGATGCAACTATCGACTTTTCAAACTTTTTGATGGTTTAACAAAGCTAAAAAACACCATTGAATGCGTGCGTTCCCTTTTTGACTACAAACATGTCGCCATTGTTCGGTTGTTAGTGTATGCACCTACTTCAAACCCTGTAACTTCACTTCAAATAAATTTCAAGACTTCTCATTTACATATTTTAAAGAAGAATAGAAATGACGATGCAACTATCCCCTTTTCAAAGTTCTCTTGGATTTAATAAAGCAAAAAATCACCTTTGAATGCATGCGTATTATTTTGAACCGCCTTCGTTGTTTCTGTACACACTTACTTCAAACCCTGTAACTTAATTTTAAATATATTTCAGGGTTTCTTATCTATATATATTGAACAAAAATAGAAATGTGAATGCAGCTATCGCTATTTCAAACTTCTCCTGGGTCTAACAAAACAAAAAATAACTTTCGAGTGCATGCGTATTATTTTGAAATACAAAAAGCTCGTCATTGTTGTTGTTTCTATACACACCTACTTCAAACCCTGTAACTTCACTTTAAGTATATTTCAGGGTTTCTTATCTATATATAATGAACAAAAATATAAATGTCAATGCAGCTATCGCTTTTTTAAACTTCTATTAGCTTTAACAAAGCAAAAAATCACCGTTGAGTGCATGCGTATTATTTTGAACTACAAAAACTAGCCATTGTTGTTGTCGCTGTACACACCTACTTCAAACCCTGTAACTTTACTTTGAATATATTTCAGGGTTTTCAATTTATATATATTGACAAAAATATAAATGTCAATGCAGCTATCGCCTTTTCAAAGTTCTATTGGGATTACCAAAGCCAAAGATCACCTTTGAATGCATGCGTATTATTTCGAACTACAAAAACACTCGCCATTGACATTGTTGTTCTACAGGCCGTATCACCACAGAATAGATAATAGACCAGAAGGTCCACTTAGCCAAAATTATGTCCGAGATTTTTCATGCGCAGGCGCGAGCCAGCAAGTGTAATCACGACGCCATCAAACGCGAGCAATACGCCATCAATTGCCATCACTAGCTGTTCCCATAGCAATACACTCGAAATTGACGTGTATTGACGTGATGACGCGTGTATTGACCCTGACGTGATGTTCGCAGCAAGTGTCACACACGTCATCTAGCGTGCACAATTCGTGATCCACAAGGCGAAAATCGCGGACACGAAAATGTTAGGGAAAGGTGTACAGTGAGACTTCTGGTCTACTATGATTATCTATTCTGTGGTATCACGGACAGCACACGCAAAACAATGGCCTTTCCAGTCCCTGTCTTCTGGATAGTCTATGGTTTAAGCGCATGTGACTAGTCAGACTGTACAGTTATAGCTTCAGGGTATAACTGTTGAGGTTTCAAACTCAAATTGCGGCATTTTTGGTTTATGAAATAAACAGAATCTCACAATGCAAATTCGGTTATAGGTATCAATTTTAAGTGTAATAGTAGTTATGTTATTCTTAATCTGTTTAAATATTTCCTTTTCTAGATATTGATCATTGTGCAAAGAAACCGTGTCGTCAAGGTGGAAGATGTGCTAATAAAGCAAATTCATATCAATGTATCTGTAAAACTGCATATACAGGAGTTAACTGTGAAAACCGTAAGAAATATTTCCTATCGCTTACCTAGAAAAATGTCAATAATACATCCTTCATGAATTTAACTGCATTTTTTTCATTTCAAACTTCGAAATCAGGCTTAAAAAAGCGATTTTTATTTTAAATTCAATAGCTCGCGAAGAAGCCATTTTGAAAAAGTGGTAGTGGGTATCACTTTTTAGTATAAACCTACTACAATCGTGGAAATAATATCCGTAGACTTTTTATGAAACGTATTGCTTCTCACTATTTTGTGAAACCATTTGATTATTATTTACATACATGTCCATAATAGCTACAAGTACTGCCCCCTCCCCACCCCCCAAGTACAATGTTGCATAAACCGTTGATTTATGTTTACTTTTGTCGTGCAAATCAACATTGTAAGGGGGAGGGGGGAAATTTTGAATTTTGTTAAAAAGTCTACGAATTAATTTCCATGATTGTCTATAAAAATATGGCACTTCGCTATTTTCTATGTCAACAAAAGTTCGTATGTTCACTTTCCGATTCCCTTTTCGACTGAGATTACTATATATACTTCGGGCAAGAATGCCTATATGTATAATTTCCAGGGGGGGGGGTAGAACAGGGGTGAGGCCATTTTTTAACGAGTAGCTGTTTCTAGCAAATAATTTTGACCGTTTGGCTAAGTTTAGTATGTTATGACGTTTTGTTTGTTTGTGTTTGAACCAAATATTTGATTACAATTGCAAATTGTTTTACATTACTGACTTATTATCGTTCATAGGGTAGTAATGCAGCTTTAGAATGGTGTCTATTTTGATCCAAAAGTCAAAATATCAATAATTATTGCCTGCACATAAGTGTACATACAATAGCAACCTCAAGTGTAATATGTTAACAAATTGTGAATATGTCCTGCACATGTTACCGCATGTTACTGTACATGTTACTGTTCATGTTACTATCGATTAAGTATATTTTGCTACATATTTCAACATGTTGCTACATGTTACTGCCACTTTTTTATAAATAGTATATATACTTTTTATATGTAGTAACATGTTGAAATATATAGTAAAATTTACTAAATGACGTTTTGTTTGTTTGTGTTTGAAGCAAATATTTGATTGCAAGTGCAAATTGTTTTACATTACTGACTTATTATCGTTCATAGGGTAATAATGCAGCTTTAGAATGGTGTCTATTTTGATCCAAAAGTCAAAATATCAATAATTATTGCCTGCACATAAGTGTACATACAATAGCAACCTCAAGTGTAATATGTTAACAAATTGTGAATATGTCCTGCACATACCGCAGTTACTGTACATGTTACTGTTCATGTTACTATCGATTAAGTATATTTGTTACATATTAACATGTTACTACATGTTACTGCCACTTTTTTATAAATAGTATATATACTATTTATAAAAAACAGCAGTAACATGTAGTAACATGTTGAAATATATAGTAAAATTTACTAAATCTGTAGTAACATGAACAGTAACATGTGCAGTAACATGTAGTAACTTGTCTTGAATTAGACAAATTTTGAACTTCCCGCCTGCAGCCAATCACAATGAGCTGTTTTAATTATTAGCTTTCAATTATTAAGTTGTGAAGATTGTATTGCGCAGAACACGTTTTGTACACACAGGCTATGAGTAGTCGAACGTTCTGAAAATCCTATATCACAAGCTTACAAACTCAAAAGTATACACGAAAGCGTCACTATTGCCCAGGGGATTAAGAAAATATCTTATTGAAGCATATGATGTAAGTTTTTGGATTACAGTATCTATGAATTTATTAAGAGAATCTCATAAATATTTATATAACATGTTTTATATGTCATGCCTTAGAGTTTGTATATGGAATTGTATTGCAAGTATGCAAAGATCCTCGTCAAAGTTTTTCTTGAAATTTAGACTGTCTATAAAAATATGGCACTTCGCTATTTTCTATGTCAAACAAAAGTTCGTATGTTCACTTTCCGATTCCCTTTTCGACTGAGATTACTATATATACTTCGGGCAAGAATGCCTATATGTATAATTTCCAGGGGGGGGGTAGAACAGGGGTGAGGCCATTTTTTAACAAGTAGCTGTTTCTAGCAAATAATTTTGACCGTTTGGCTAAGTTTAGTATGTTATGACGTTTTGTTTGTTTGTGTTTTAACCAAATATTTGATTACAAGTGCACATTGTTTTACATTACTGACTTATTATCGTTCATAGGGTAGTAATGCAGCTTTAGAATGGTGTCTATTTTGATCCAAAAGTCAAAATATCAATAATTATTGCCTGCACATAAGTGTACATACAATAGCAACCTCAAGTGTAATATGTTAACAAATTGTGAATATGTCCTGCACATGTTACCGCATGTTACTGTACATGTTACTGTTCATGTTACTATCGCGATTAAGTATATTTTGCTACATATTTCAACATGTTACTACATATTACTGCCACTTTTTTATAAATAGTATATATACTTTTTATATGTAGTAACATGTTGAAATATATAGTAAAATTTACTAAATGACGTTTTGTTTGTTTGTGTTTGAAGCAAATATTTGATTGCAAGTGCAAATTGTTTTTCATTACTGACTTATTATCGTTCATAGGGTAATAATGCAGCTTTAGAATGGTGTCTATTTTGATCCAAAAGTCAAAATATCAATAATTATTGCCTGCACAGAAGTGTACATACAATAGCAACCTCAAGTGTAATATGTTAACAAATTGTGAATATGTCCTGCACATGTTACCGCATGTTACTGTACATGTTACTGTTCATGTTACTATCGATTAAGTATATTTTGCTACATATTTCAACATGTTACTACATGTTACTGCCACTTTTTTATAAATAGTATATATATACTTTTTATAAAAAACAGCAGTAACATGTTGAAATATATAGTAAAATTTACTAAATCTGTAGTAACATGAACAGTAACATGTGCAGTAACATGTAGTAACTTGTCTTGAATTAGACAAATTTTGAACTTCCCGCCTGCAGCCAATCACAATGAGCTGTTTTAATTATTAGCTTTCAATTATTAAGTTATGAAGATTGTATTGCGCAGAACACGTTTTGTACACACAGGCTATGAGTAGTCGAACGTTCTGAAAATCCTATATCACAAGCTTATAAACTCAAAAGTATACACGAAAGCGTCACTATTGCCCAGGGGATTAAGAAAATATCTTATTGAAGCATATGATGTAAGTTTTTGGATTACAGTATCTATGAATTTATTAAGAGAATCTCATAAATATTTATATAACATGTTTTATATGTCATGCCTTATAGTTTGTATATGGAATTGTATTGCAAGTATGCAAAGATCCTCGTCAAAGTTTTTCTTGAAATTTAGACTGTCTATAAAAATATGGCACTTCGCTATTTTCTATGTCAAACAAAAGTTCGTATGTTCACTTTCCGATTCCCTTTTCGACTGAGATTACTATATATACTTCGGGCAAGAATGCCTATATGTATAATTTCCAGGGGGGGGGGGGGTAGAACAGGGGTGAGGCCATTTTTTAACAAGTAGCTGTTTCTAGCAAATAATTTTGACCGTTTGGCCAAGTTTAGTATGTTATGACGTTTTGTTTGTTTGTGTTTTAACCAAATATTTGATTACAAGTGCACATTGTTTTACATTACTGACTTATTATCGTTCATAGGGTAGTAATGCAGCTTTAGAATGGTGTCTATTTTGATCCAAAAGTCAAAATATCAATAATTATTGCCTGCACATAAGTGTACATACAATAGCAACCTCAAGTGTAATATGTTAACAAATTGTGAATATGTCCTGCACATGTTACCGCATGTTACTGTACATGTTACTGTTCATGTTACTATCGATTAAGTATATTTTGCTACATATTTCAACATGTTGCTACATGTTACTGCCACTTTTTTATAAATAGTATATATACTTTTTATATGTAGTAACATGTTGAAATATATAGTAAAATTTACTAAATGACGTTTTGTTTGTTTGTGTTTGAAGCAAATAACAAGTGCAAATTCTTTTACATTACTGACTTATATCGTTCATAGGGTAATAATGCAGCTTTAGGAATGGTGTCTATTGGTGTCTTGATCCAAAAGTCAAAATATCAATAATTATTGCCTGCACATAAGTGTACATACAATAGCAATCAAGTGTAATTATGTTATTAAATTGTGAATATGTCCTGCACATGTTAGTATATTTTGTACATATTTCAACATGTTACTACATATTACTGCCACTTTTTATAAATAGTATATATACTTATATGTAGTAACATGTTGAAAATATATACTAAATTTACTGTTGTTTGTTTTGTGTTTGAAGCAAATATTTGATTGCAAGTGCAAATTGTTTTACATTACTGACTTATTATCGTTCATAGGGTAATAATGCAGCTTTAGAATGGTGTCTATTTTGATCCAAAAGTCAAAATATCAATAATTATTGCCTGCACAGAAGTGTACATACAATAGCAACCTCAAGTGTAATATGTTAACAAATTGTGAATATGTCCTGCACATGTTACCGCATGTTACTGTACATGTTACTGTTCATGTTACTATCGATTAAGTATATTTTGCTACATATTTCAACATGTTACTACATGTTACTGCCACTTTTTTATAAATAGTATATATACTTTTTATAAAAACAGCAGTAACATGTAGTAACATGTTGAAATATATAGTAAAATTTACTAAATCTGTAGTAACATGAACAGTAACATGTGCAGTAACATGTAGTAACTTGTCTTGAATTAGACAAATTTTGAACTTCCCGCCTGCAGCCAATCACAATGAGCTGTTTTAATTATTAGCTTTCAATTATTAAGTTGTGAAGATTGTATTGCGCAGAACACGTTTTGTACACACAGGCTATGAGTAGTCGAACGTTCTGAAAATCCTATATCACAAGCTTACAAACTCAAAAGTATACACGAAAGCGTCACTATTGCCCAGGGGATTAAGAAAATATCTTATTGAAGCATATGATGTAAGTTTTTGGATTACAGTATCTATGAATTTATTAAGAGAATCTCATAAATATTTATATAACATGTTTTATATGTCATGCCTTAGAGTTTGTATATGGAATTGTATTGCAAGTATGCAAAGATCCTCGTCAAAGTTTTTCTTGAAATTTAGACTGTCTATAAAAATATGGCACTTCGCTATTTTCTATGTCAAACAAAAGTTCGTATGTTCACTTTCCGATTCCCTTTTCGACTGAGATTACTATATATACTTCGGGCAAGAATGCCTATATGTATAATTTCCAGGGGGGGGTAGAACAGGGGTGAGGCCATTTTTTAACAAGTAGCTGTTTCTAGCAAATAATTTTGACCGTTTGGCTAAGTTTAGTATGTTATGACGTTTTGTTTGTTTGTGTTTGAACCAAATATTTGATTACAAGTGCAAATTGTTTTACATTACTGACTTATTATCGTTCATAGGGTAGTAATGCAGCTTTAGAATGGTGTCTATTTTGATCCAAAAGTCAAAATAGCAATAATTGTTGCCTGCACATAAGTGTACATACAATAGCAACCTCAAGTGTAATATGTTAACAAATTGTGAATATGTCCTGCACATGTTACCGCATGTTACTGTACATGTTACTGTTCATGTTACTATCGATTAAGTATATTTTGCTACATATTTCAACATGTTACTACATGTTACTGCCACTTTTTTATAAATAGTATATATACTTTTTATAAAAAACAGCAGTAACATGTAGTAACATGTTGAAATATATAGTAAAATTTACTAAATCTGTAGTAACATGAACAGTAACATGTGCAGTAACATGTAGTAACTTGTCTTGAATTAGACAAATTTTGAACTTCCCGCCTGCAGCCAATCACAATGAGCTGTTTTAATTATTAGCTTTCAATTATTAAGTTGTGAAGATTGTATTGCGCAGAACACGTTTTGTACACACAGGCTATGAGTAGTCGAACGTTCTGGAAATCCTATATCACAAGCTTACAAACTCAAAAGTATACACGAAAGGTCACTATTGCCCAGGGGATTAAGAAAATATCTTATTGAAGCATATGATGTAAGTTTTTGGATTACAGTATCTATGAATTTATTAAGAGAATCTCATAAATATTTATATAACATGTTTTATATGTCATGCCTTAGAGTTTGTATATGGAATTGTATTGCAAGTATGCAAAGATCCTCGTCAAAGTTTTTCTTGAAATTTAGACTGTCTATAAAAATATGGCACTTCGCTATTTTCTATGTCAAACAAAAGTTCGTATGTTCACTTTCCGATTCCCTTTTCGACTGAGATTACTATATATACTTCGGGCAAGAATGCCTATATGTATAATTTCCAGGGGGGGGGGGTAGAACAGGGGTGAGGCCATTTTTTAACAAGTAGCTGTTTCTAGCAAATAATTTTGACCGTTTGGCTAAGTTTAGTATGTTATGACGTTTTGTTTGTTTGTGTTTGAACCAAATATTTGATTGCAAGTGCAAATTGTTTTACATTACTGACTTATTATCGTTCATTGGGTAGTAATGCAGCTTTAGAATGGTGTCTATTTTGATCCAAAAGTCAAAATATCAATAATTATTGCCTGCACATAAGTGTACATACAATAGCAACCTCAAGTGTAATATGTTAACAAATTGTGAATATGTCCTGCACATGTTACCGCATGTTACTGTGCATGTTACTGTTCATGTTACTATCGATTAAGTATATTTTGCTACATATTTCAACATGTTACTACATGTTACTGCCACTTTTTTATAAATAGTATATATACTTTTTATAAAAAACAGCAGTAACATGTAGTAACATGTTGAAATATATAGTAAAATTTACTAAATCTGTAGTAACATGAACAGTAATATGCAGTAACATGCAGTAACTTGTCTTGAATGAGACAAATTTTGAAATTCCCGCCTGCAGCCAATCACAATGAGCTGTTTTAATTATTAGCTTTCAATTATTAAGTTGTGAAGATTGTATTGCGCAGAACACGTTTTGTACACACAGGCTATGAGTAGTCGAACGTTCTGAAAATCCTATATCACAAGCTTACAAACTCAAAAGTATACACGAAAGGTCACTATTGCCCAGGGGATTAAGAAAATATCTTATTGAAGCAGATGATGTAAGTTTTTGGATTACAGTATCTATGAATTTATTAAGAGAATCTCATAAATATTTATATAACATGTTTTATATGTCATGCCTTAGAGTTTGTATATGGAATTGTATTGCAAGTATGCAAAGATCCTCGTCAAAGTTTTTCTTGAAATTTAGACTGTCTATAAAAATATGGCACTTCGCTATTTTCTATGTCAAACAAAAGTTCGTATGTTCACTTTCCGATTCCCTTTTCGACTGAGAGTACTATATATACTTCGGGCAAGAATGCCTATATGTATAATTTCCAGGGGGGGGGGTAGAACAGGGGTGAGGCCATTTTTTAACAAGTAGCTGTTTCTAGCAAATAATTTTGACCGTTTGGCCAAGTTTAGTATGTTATGACGTTTTGTTTGTTTGTGTTTTAACCAAATATTTGATTACAAGTGCACATTGTTTTACATTACTGACTTATTATCGTTCATAGGGTAGTAATGCAGCTTTAGAATGGTGTCTATTTTGATCCAAAAGTCAAAATAGCAATAATTGTTGCCTGCACATAAGTGTACATACAATAGCAACCTCAAGTGTAATATGTTAACAAATTGTGAATATGTCCTGCACATGTTACCGCATGTTACTGTACATGTTACTGTTCATGTTACTATCGATTAAGTATATTTTGCTACATATTTCAACATGTTACTACATGTTACTGCCACTTTTTTATAAATAGTATATATACTTTTTATAAAAAACAGCAGTAACATGTAGTAACATGTTGAAATATATAGTAAAATTTACTAAATCTGTAGTAACATGAACAGTAACATGTGCAGTAACATGTAGTAACTTGTCTTGAATTAGACAAATTTTGAACTTCCCGCCTGCAGCCAATCACAATGAGCTGTTTTAATTATTAGCTTTCAATTATTAAGTTGTGAAGATTGTATTGCGCAGAACACGTTTTGTACACACAGGCTATGAGTAGTCGAACGTTCTGGAAATCCTATATCACAAGCTTACAAACTCAAAAGTATACACGAAAGGTCACTATTGCCCAGGGGATTAAGAAAATATCTTATTGAAGCATATGATGTAAGTTTTTGGATTACAGTATCTATGAATTTATTAAGAGAATCTCATAAATATTTATATAACATGTTTTATATGTCATGCCTTAGAGTTTGTATATGGAATTGTATTGCAAGTATGCAAAGATCCTCGTCAAAGTTTTTCTTGAAATTTAGACTGTCTATAAAAATATGGCACTTCGCTATTTTCTATGTCAAACAAAAGTTCGTATGTTCACTTTCCGATTCCCTTTTCGACTGAGATTACTATATATACTTCGGGCAAGAATGCCTATATGTATAATTTCCAGGGGGGGGGGTAGAACAGGGGTGAGGCCATTTTTTAACAAGTAGCTGTTTCTAGCAAATAATTTTGACCGTTTGGCTAAGTTTAGTATGTTATGACGTTTTGTTTGTTTGTGTTTGAACCAAATATTTGATTGCAAGTGCAAATTGTTTTACATTACTGACTTATTATCGTTCATTGGGTAGTAATGCAGCTTTAGAATGGTGTCTATTTTGATCCAAAAGTCAAAATATCAATAATTATTGCCTGCACATAAGTGTACATACAATAGCAACCTCAAGTGTAATATGTTAACAAATTGTGAATATGTCCTGCACATTACCGTTGCATGTTACTGTGCATGTTACTGTTCATGTTACTATCGATTAAGTATATTTTGTTACATATTTCAACATGTTACTACATGTTACTGCCACTTTTTTATAAATAGTATATATACTTTTTATAAAAAACAGCAGTAACATGTAGTAACATGTTGAAATATATAGTAAAATTTACTAAATCTGTAGTAACATGAACAGTAACATGTGCAGTAACATGTAGTAACTTGTCTTGAATTAGACAAATTTTGAAATTCCCGCCTGCAGCCAATCACAATGAGCTGTTTTAATTATTAGCTTTCAATTATTAAGTTGTGAAGATTGTATTGCGCAGAACACGTTTTGTACACACAGGCTATGAGTAGTCGAACGTTCTGAAAATCCTATATCACAAGCTTACAAACTCAAAAGTATACACGAAAGGTCACTATTGCCCAGGGGATTAAGAAAATATCTTATTGAAGCAGATGATGTAAGTTTTTGGATTACAGTATCTATGAATTTATTAAGAGAATCTCATAAATATTTATATAACATGTTTTATATGTCATGCCTTAGAGTTTGTATATGGAATTGTATTGCAAGTATGCAAAGATCCTCGTCAAAGTTTTTCTTGAAATTTAGACTGTCTATAAAAATATGGCACTTCGCTATTTTCTATGTCAAACAAAAGTTCGTATGTTCACTTTCCGATTCCCTTTTCGACTGAGATTACTATATATACTTCGGGCAAGAATGCCTATATGTATAATTTCCAGGGGGGGGGGTAGAACAGGGGTGAGGCCATTTTTTAACAAGTAGCTGTTTCTAGCAAATAATTTTGACCGTTTGGCTAAGTTTAGTATGTTATGACGTTTTGTTTGTTTGTGTTTGAACCAAATATTTGATTGCAAGTGCAAATTGTTTTACATTACTGACTTATTATCGTTCATTGGGTAGTAATGCAGCTTTAGAATGGTGTCTATTTTGATCCAAAAGTCAAAATATCAATAATTATTGCCTGCACATAAGTGTACATACAATAGCAACCTCAAGTGTAATATGTTAACAAATTGTGAATATGTCCTGCACATGTTACCGCATGTTACTGTGCATGTTACTGTTCATGTTACTATCGATTAAGTATATTTTGCTACATATTTCAACATGTTACTACATGTTACTGCCACTTTTTATAAATAGTATATATACTTTTTATAAAAAACAGCAGTAACATGTAGTAACATGTTGAAATATATAGTAAAATTTACTAAATCTGTAGTAACATGAACAGTAACATGTGCAGTAACATGTAGTAACTTGTCTTGAATTAGACAAATTTTGAAATTCCCGCCTGCAGCCAATCACAATGAGCTGTTTTAATTATTAGCTTTCAATTATTAAGTTGTGAAGATTGTATTGCGCAGAACACGTTTTGTACACACAGGCTATGAGTAGTCGAACGTTCTGAAAATCCTATATCACAAGCTTATAAACTCAAAAGTATACACGAAAGCGTCACTATTGCCCAGTGGATTAAGAAAATATCTTATTGAAGCATATGATGTAAGTTTTTGGATTACAGTATCTCTTTATACTATGAATTTATTAAGAGAATCTCATAAATATTTATAGAACATGTTTTATATGTCATGCCTTAGAGTTTGTATATGGAATTGTATTGCAAGTATGCAAAGATCCTCGTCAAATTTTGTCTTGAAATTTAGACAATCGTGGAAATAATATCCGTAGACTTTTTATGAAACGTATTGCTTCTCACTATTTTGTGAAACCATTTGATTATTATTTACATACATGTCCATAATAGCTACAAGTACTGCCCCCTCCCCACCCCCCAAGTACAATGTTGCATAAACCATTGATTTATGTTTACTTTTGTCGTGCAAATCTACATTGTAAGGGGGAGGGGGGAATTTGGAATTTTGTTAAAAAGTCTACGAATTAATTTCCATGATTGTAGTAGGCTATTACAAATCCAGCGATCTGATTGGCTACTCTACTAGAAGGAAAAACTTGTCAATCAGTTGCTTTTGTAAGAAAAAAAACTTCACAAGATGTCCTACTTTTTATTCCGTAATAAAAACTAACAAACAATCTTGGAAATTGCGTGCAAAAAAGGTAAAATTTTGACGTTTTACTCGTATTTTTACAGTTTTGAATCGCCAATTTATGAACATGGACAGTTTTTGTTTATATTTCGAGCAAAATCATTCAAAACACAATCGCTTAAAGTGATTTAACTATATTTTCTTGGCCTTCAAAGCATTTTCTTGATTTAAGAATTTTTCATCCATTTAGCTATAAAATTTCAAGGGTTTTGTATCTGCGAATGCAGATATATTGCCATCGCCTTGTTAATGTTAATGTGGTGTTAGCTTGTAGCAATCAGCGACAGCCTAGATTAAAGTGACGTGTTATAATTTTACTCTTTGATCTCTGTGTACAACTGGATTGATATTGATTATTTCAAAATGGCGAGCTACTGAAGGGCGAGCAACAACAAACCAACGACATCTTTATTTTCTGTACTATCTTGAACATGGCAAAAGTTGAGGGAATATTTTTAGTAAGTATTGGAAATGTTTGATAACATTTTACTCTGTGGAAATGATTCGCCAATTTACAAAAAGTATTGGCTTTTATATTGTGATTTTTAGTATTCAGAATACGCATAGTCAAACATATTATAATTTTTCACAACCATAACGAAGTTAAACTGAAGAAGACATTATTATATATATCTATACAAGATCTCTGCTATGTCTTAGGTTTACTTAAATCTAGGGAATCGTCCGGCGTTTTGGCGCAAAGTATGAATGTCTTAGGTATCAAATTAGGCACTTTATTCTCTTCTTCAGTCTTTGCAGTAAATACTGATTCGTTGCATAGATACGATCGGTATAGATGGACCAAATATTTGGATATAATTCTTGTGACGTCGCTGTCAACCCCCAAAATGCATGAAATGGCATTTCAGAGACTGTAGATTTCAAAATGACGCGCATAATATAATATACAGTATAAATTCTCATCTGTCTCTGAATTACTATAAATAGTCCGTATAAATACATCTATTTGAAATTTATGTATTTGACTATTTCTTATATTGGAAAAATATGGCGACAAAGGTTAAATTTCAACAAAGGTTAAATAAAATCTCAATCCATATCCGAGTCCATATCAATATTTGAGTATTAGCATGTGGCCTTTGCACCGACTGTATGCCTGTATACGCTTGTAATACAATCTCTGAAAAATCAGAGCTTGTCTGAGTAGTTGATTGTAATTGGTCCCCTTTAAACTTATTTAATTCTGATTGGCTGCGCTCAAAGGTCACCAAAGTTCCAACCTTAAATTTTGTATCAGGTTAATGTAAACAAAACAGAAATACAATTGCTTTCAATTTTAACTCACGTCGCCTGTTATATGTTCAATCCGCTATTACATTAGGAACATTTCTGCATCGAAAGTAAAATGTTTTGAAACATCTAGAAGGGTGAAACTTTCAATTAACGCTACGCTGAGTGTCAAGAAAATACATTTTGTATTTTGAACATCTACGTGCCAGTGTGAGATCAAATCTCACAAAGAACGTCTGCGCAGGAGATAGTCTATGCACAAGCTAAATCCACATAAACTCAAATCAAATTTCGACAATAAAAATAATTGCACGGCGAGTTCTCGCTTACCGAGCTGGTCCGATATATACAATTCACTTTAGTCACAAGTAGACTGCTTCCAGGACAAAAATCCAGGAGAAAATCTTTGCGAACCTCATTAGTATAATGCCAATATCATAAATAATAAATAATAATAATAATAATAATAATAATAATAATATACTTATTTATACTTATTTACTTTTAATATACATAATTATACACAGAAGAAAGCCAGGAAAGTCCATTGTATGGGTGTCTTAAAAAAGTACCCCCGTCATATTTTGTGGCATTTCTTCGTCTAATAGTTTTCTTGGAAGATTCAAATTTTTGCACTGGATTGAACAACGAACAAATGAAATCAGGCAGAAGCCCAAGCCCAAGCAGGGAAAGGAAAATGCGCTAGATGGCTGTTTTGGGCAGAATTGATGGAAAACAGCAAATTCTGGGCATTTTTGCCATGGCTTTTGCCTTCTTTTTACTGATCTTTACATGAAAGAAAAATCCTGATAGTGAGACCACAAATAATCAATTTTAGAGATGATAGATATAAGTATTCTCTTTAAAAATCTTTCTAAAAGTATTGAATTGCAAAATTGGTGTCGCCACCTTAAGCGATTCTAGAAGACAAACGGTTGGTTGTATTGATCAGTTAAATATCAATGTATTGGCACGATATAGTATCATAGTTATTCCATCCAATATAAAACCCAGGGGGGGCATTAACGAAAAGGGACTTTAGAAGGTGGTAAGTCGGAGGTATGTTATCCTGGAGGGGGAGTATGGGGGTCCTCCCCCAGAAAAGATTTGTATTCTTGAGTGGCTTGATTTTCCCGCATTTTCAGTAACATTTTTGTTACCTGAAACTTTCACTAAAGCTAACGTAGTAATACTACAAAATATTGTGGGCAAGATATACGGCTTGCAGACGGCTCCAATGCCTTGGGCGGGGAGATACTAGATATATATAGGTAGGGTTAATATTGTCCGGTATGATCATAGTTGCTAGTAAGGTAGAAAAATAGGCACGCTAAGCGTACATGTATCTGCTCATGCGTATTTGCATAATTGTATAGTTTAATAAAGTAATTAAAGAGTTGTAACTCCTTCTCCATGGGTCAATTAATACAAGAGGTCTATTAGTGTATGAACTTTAATATTGCTCCTAAACAATTGTGCATAGAGGGATGGTGGCCTATAGCCCATGGGAGCAATTTTTAAAACAATTGTGAAACCTTCAGATTTTAGTCTTTTTTTACTTGGGAATAAATGTTGTAGTAAACAGCACTATTTACACACCGCATATAAATATTACATACCACCTAGTCCCCCTATAGTCACACAAGTTTGGGAAAGAAATGTCAAATTGTGCCTATATCTTTTTACGAATCAAATATCAAAAGTAAACTTAGTATGAGGTGATGTTGACTATGGAAATGACAAACAACGACCATGAACTATTGTCGATTTGACCCAAATAGTGTTGAGACATATGATAACATTTTAACACTTTTATGAGTGGACTTTATCGAAATAGAAGCTCGAATAATGCAGGATATTCGTACAATATTTATATATAATGCAGGATATTCGTAGGCTTACCTTGTTTCCTGATTCAAATGACATTGATATATGGCAGGTCCAGTCAAGTCAATACTTTGTGTAAATTGGCGATTCATTTCCACAGTTTAAAATGTTAAGAAAACACTTCCAATACTTACTAAAAATACTCCCTCGACTTTTTCAATGCTCAAAATAGTACAAAAAATAAAAATATCGTTGGTTTGATGTATAATTTTCTTCGTAAAATTAAAATATTTACTCATGTTTACAATTCTCGCCTTTCTGTAGTCCGCTATCTTGAAGTAATCAATATCAATCCAGTTATACATAGAGATCAAACAGCAACATTATAATTACGTCATTTTAATCTAGGCTGTCGCTGATTGGCTACAAATTAACACTGACATTACATTTATACATTACATTACTCCGGCGATAGCATTATATCTGCATTCGCAGATACAAAAATGGCATATTGGTTCATGCAAGTTTTCTTTTTCTAGTTCGACCATGGGTCTGGGCTGTTATCATTGTTGCCTGTATCGTTGTGTTGCTTTTGTGCATCTTTGGTGGAAAAACCGCATATACCAGATATACCCGTAACGACATCAGTGGCCAAAGTGAAATTCCGATGGAGAGCGTAACTGTGTAACAAAATATAACTGTCATGTGAACAAAATATTAACCAATGAAAATAAAGTATAGTCATAACAATCATAACAAAATAGAATTAATATATAGACTGTGTGCAGGCTTCGGCCAGATTATAGGGTAGCGAGCGAAAACATGAACAATTAAACATTGTTGTAATAGAAGAATTTTGGTTTATATGACAGTGTCTGTAATAAAGGGTGTAAAATTTTGATAATTTTGGCAAATATAGAATATAAGAGTATGAAGGAGAGGCGCTCATTGATACCATCAGGCTGAATGGCGCCAAGTTTAAAAATGAGACGCTTTTCTTGCTTCCGACGGTATCATTGCCACCAATAATGGGATGAATGGCGCATATTTTCGTATCAGAAAAGGAGTGGTTGGCACTGTTGAAGTGCCTAGCAACCGGTTTGTTGTCACATTGTTCTTAACATCACGCAAGTGCTCAGCAAACCTATGGCCTAAACGTCTTCCAGTCTCTCCGATGTAGAGCAAGCCACATTTGCTGCAAGAGATGCAGTAAACGAGGTTGGAGGAGATGCACGTGAAACTGTGCTTGATGACAAACTGAGATTTTGGAGCCGAAATACAGGTGGCGGGGTTTAAATGCTTACAAGTGTGGCACTTAGCACGACCACAGGAAACAGTGCCAGCTGGTGACACAGAGTCCTGTCGCAGTGAGCTGTGCACTAGGGTTTCCCGGATGTTTTTACAGTGTCGAAAAGACACTAGTGGGGTCTCGGAGAAAATGGAAGACGTTGCAGGGTCATTTTTAAGTAGATTAAAATTCCGGCAAATGATGTCCCTTACTTTAAAATTGAAGGGACGAAAGGTTAAAACTAAAGGTACTTTTTGATTAGAAAATGCAACCGAAGATTCTCTTAAGGTGTCTGAACTGGGTATAAGGGAGGCCTTGTTAAGGGCAGTATCTAAAGTAGCATTTACATTGATTTTGTTCTAATATATCTGTCTATATGTGTATGTTTCCAGGGCAGTACTAGCCTATTTTATTTGCTTATACAGGCTGTATAAAAAAATGTAACCCAACTTTTTGTGCGTTCATTATTTAGTTTATATATCTATATTTTCCATACTACTAAAGACCAATCCTTTAGCTGTCAAATGGTACCTATTTTGTATCGCGGCGATCAAAAATGGCCAAATACGATAAGATTAAAAATTGCCGGTCGAAAAAGCATTTTTTATTCTCATTTCGGACTCAAATTTAAGAATTTTAATAAGATGGCGTAACGCATGGGCTATTTATGCAGTCTTGGTAAACTTAAAGTAGGTGGAAATCGCGATTTAACAGCGAGATTTGGTGGTTGAACATTTTACGAAACAAGAAGTTTGCAGTCTGAACTGGCAATGCCGAACGTTTCACAAATAGGCAGCCATCATTTGGACAAATGGTAAAAAATTCGAAGACGTTCAATTCCAAAAAGTGGAAGAATGATTTCGACCACTCCTTCATCGGATTGTATTGATCGTATTGATCGCAGTGATACAAGAAAGGTAATTTTCCAGCTAAAAGCCTGATCTTTATTTGTGTGAAAAAAGTAAATCTATGAACTAAATATTATGCAAGCGATTGCATGCCAGAGTACATCCTGTAATATATAATTTATGTATCAAGTTTGCTAGCGCTATTTGCAGCTCTTCAGACATTCAAATCATAAATATACTCAAAATATGTAGGCTTTCAACGAAGCGTTTGCGATCCGTCCGCGAGTTAGTCGCATTAAATACTCAAGAATATTCTTTAATATTCTTTGTTTTATAACAAATACGAAACGATATGGAAGCATAAATATACGTACATTGTGCCCAAGCTCCTGTCAGAGTAAAGGCCTCTTCACACGATCCTATTTTGTCGTATTGTGTGAACACCATTAACGTGACCTTCCGACAGTCGGATCCGTCAGTCTCAAAAATCGGATGGAAATAGAACATTTCCATTCGACAATAGACATCTAAATAGTTCACCGGTAGGGCCTGATCGCGGGTTAAACACCGCTAAAATGGGATCGTCTGAACATGCATCCGAGAATCGGATCCGGAAATGGAAAGATGTAAACATACAATAACGCAAGCTCGTAATGCACCACACTCACATCAAAATTTGCTCTGCATAATTTGACTTGTAAATGCTGTTAAAATATTATTTAAATACTTAATTTGGTATTAAATTAATCACAAAGAACTACTAACTCTACAGCTGTAATTGTTGTGCTATCTTCATTTTCTTTTCGTGTTTGATTCTATTTGCTGTTCGTCGTAAAATTGGTGTTATTTTGTTTTGCTGGGTTGTTCGTCATATTCTTATCCTATGGACATTATTTTTACTCTGCTTTTGGACACAGTGCTTGTCCTACTCCTGCCAAGTTTTAGTTCATTTGCTATATTAAAATTTAAGTGATTGGAAATTTTGTATTTTTGACCGTTGGAATTTTAAGGTAGCTCCCTAGGGTTTTTGCATTGTAGTACACTATAGTATTCGAGACACTCCTGTTTCTTCGCCTTGCATGATACGAAGGCAAAATTCAAAGGAAACGTTGATAATTCTCTCCTGAACATTTGTTATACTATCTTTGTGTTGAAAGTCCGTTACCATGGCAACAGCGTGCTTAGAGTATAGCTTTCTTTTTGCTTCTTCCTGTCATTTTTAGAATTTCCTTTGGTGAAAATTTTTAAAACGTTGCATACAAGATCAATATCAATTTATTAAAAAATATATAAATTCACACCAAAGGTGAATTACATTATTTATTTTTTTTCTATGAAAATAAAGCAATCTGATTGGCTAGCGAGCGTTTCCGAGCGATCCGGATTTTTGCACCCGGCCCGCTCTGAAACTCATCCGGCCCGCTCTGGTTACGCGACAAAACACAGGAGTGAAACAATTTTTATATTAAAAAATCTACCCAAAAAGTTCAAAAAGCTAGCCTAACGATAGTTAGCGTACAGTTAACGATATATTTGTTTTAAATGCTCATGTATTTCAGTATTTGGCCACATTAAAGTTAAAAAAATACAGTTTAAACAGATATCATAGAAGAAAATTTTTTTCTCCATACATAAAACTTAAAAACATGGACCAACTGTAGTGAAAACATGATTTTCTGCCCATTTGTTAAAGTAATTTTCGTATACATATTGTAAACAAAAAAAATTACAGCCTTGGCCCTTGGCAAACAAAGTTAAGGCTATATGTTTTTTTTATCGTGAAACGACCAGAAACAAATTACAGCATACCTTGTTCATTGTCCAGTTTTAGTAGAAAGCGTTCATCGAAGTCAAAACACATGCATTCACTGCATGATTTACTTTATGAGTTTTTTTATGGACAAAGCAAGTAAACACGAAGATATCCTTGTCGAAGCGACACTGAACACCAGAAAACCAGGCCAAAAGTATCGTGTACATGTTTACAGAGACTATGTTTTTTTGTGAGTTTCTTGCTAGTTTTCTTGAGTTTTCGTCTTCGTTTTGTCAAGTTTTGTCAGCCTCGCTTTGATTTCACAATTGCACTGATCTCAAATTATTTCGCTTCACTGGAATTTTCAATTTTAATAAATTCTTAAATTTTACATATGATAAAAATAAACACGTTATTTACCGGCAGCGTCCAGAGGAGGGTGGACAGCTGTCACATGATATTTTTCGACCAATGAGGAGACGCTATTTTCTCAGCGCTCGCAAGAAGCAAGTGGACTGTGAAATTTGCATTGGTCTCATAAATACGCAAATATTTCGCTTTGTTATTCAAATTTGTAATTAAATTCGATGCACACTCGTTCAATATTCATTAATCTACTCCCAAGCGAAGAATTGTGGAAGGTAAACGTCGTTTTGTACTATATTTTTATATTTAATGCATGCACTTATGCGTCACGTGGAAATACGAGGCTGTTCCAACTATCAACTTTTGAAATAGAAAATATCGAATTTCCATGGTTCGATTTCGCTAATTTTCGCATAATGTGATAGATTAAAGCCTAATATTTCGTTTTAACTGCCCCCACCTATTCGCGCCACTCACCGTTTTCGAGATATTCGCTGCTGAATTTTTAGTACGATTTTGCACTTTCTAAAAATAACTATCTCCAACTTTTGAAAGTTTTCCATTCTTATTATTTGTATTTTATTAAAATATTTTAAACTTTTTATAATATCAATGAATTAAATGTTTAAACGTATTTGCTTCATCAGTTTTTGATGGATATTTTAGAAATTATGAAACGTGTTTTTGTTTGTTTTACAGATTCGTGTTTGATTCTGGATTGTTCTTTGAGCTAAGTTTGTCGTATCTATTTTAAGATTTGTGACTCACTCTGCGGTAAGTAATTACTTGCATGGGTATATTCTGATCTAACTCAATTCATTCTATTGTTTGTCAAGATGTCTGATCCTACAAAAAGAGATCATGATCCTCCAACTGGTCTAACACCTGGAAAGAAACCACCAAAGAGAAGATCTGTTGTGACTGGAAGGTTTGCTAAGAAAGAACTGTTTAAAGCATCACAAGAGCCAAGTGACAGTATCACTAGTAAGGTATGGTACATACATTGGCATAGGCATGTTGGATTTCCTAGTCTTAGAGAATTTATTTTCCTGATATACATGTGTAGAAGATCTATTTCTTTGTTAATAAAATGATCCTATATGATTTACAATAGTCATGATATATAATGCTATACTGGTTGTTACTCTTTTTTTAAACAGAAGTTGTTTTTTCCTCTTTTTAAACAGAAGGAATGGAGCTTTAAAGAGATGACAGCCTTGGTACAATACATTGCCCTTTACCATGCACCAGAGGAAGGTTCTTCCAAAGAATGGCCAACACACCATCATGATGAATTTTGGAACAGATGTGCTGATGCCGTAAATTCTGTTGATGCTGGAAAAAGAACTGGTAGGTGGAGATGTATTCTAGATTATCATTTTTAATTACTTGGTATCATTCTACCCATCTATTACCCATTAAGGGGTACTGTACATTTTTATTCAACTTGCAAGTTGTTGGCCTTTGTAAAGTCTATGTGAATTATTGACAAATTAACCATTAAAGCTGATTAATAATGCTTATTTAGGACGTGGATGTAGAACAAGGGTGAACAAATTCGTGATGGGGAAATTCCCAACAATTGCTGATGCAGAAGAAGCGTATGAAGTCAATTACATTGGTGGAAGTGATCCTACTTATGGCAGTCAAAGTAATCTTGGTCCATCTGTTATGCCCCAACCTGCTTTATCCTTGAGATCAGATGCACTACCTGGGTTCTCTTCAATGCTTCCTGGTCAAATTATTGGTATGATTTCCACTGGATTTACAAAGCTTACTGTCCGACAGAGAGAACAATTACTTGTCATCCTGTTTCAAACATGGCTGGTAGAAGACATCAATCCCCACCTAGATGTTACATATGTCCCACAATGTCTCTTACACCTTATTGCAAATGCTATGACCGTACTTCATGCTGGTGGTAAAGAAAATCTCATCTATCATGCAGCACGTTGCTTTGGTGAAAAACGTAAAGGAGATATGAGTCCTCGAATGCCATTGGATAGAATGCCATTTGGTCTTATTGCACACAATTTGAAGTTTTTTGCATCTGAAAATGTGGCAAATCTACAAGCTCCAGCTGACTACAAAGCTTGGTGTCAATCCATGTACACATTGTTTGGTAACAAATGGGCATCAATGCACTTGGGACCAATGTGGTCATATGAGGTTGATAATGATAGTATGTCTTTAACAACACGTACTAACCAAACTTCTTTTAGTGTAGATATCCTGAGCCAAGCATTGCAAGAAACACTTGGGGTCAACACACCTTCGATAAGTATGGGAAGTGCATTGCCAATGTTGGAGAATGTTAGCAACACTAGTGATGTTGTGCAATCTGGTAGAACAATCAAAGGAGACCCATTGAAGGTGCAGTGTACAATTTGTTGTATTGTTATAATAAATGGCTTTTACCTGTGAAATGATTAACATAAATTTTACGTTTTGTTGAAAAATGCTTGGAATGCTGCTCAATATTTGTTTACAACTCTTAAATTGTTCTCTAAAGGCTAAGATCAATATTGCTGGACCTTCTTCACGAACTATTCGACGATTGAATGAAGCTAGTGAGTTTACAAAGGGAACTGAAATTCAGGTATATTTAACGTTTTATGTTGTATTGGTTGGCAAGGAATTGTTTGAATATGTGTACCCTGATGGTCAGTTTTTGAACGTTCTAATGATTAGTCAAGCTCTAAGTTAATTTGATATCCATATAGGGATAGCTGAAATAACAATGTAGTGAAGATGTCTTAATTTTAATATTTTTCCCAACAGACATCTGCTTTGCAATTTCTTCATGAAACCCATCCAAATGGAAGGTGGTGGTTAAAGGCTGACGGTACTGATATCCAACAGGGACTCAGAGAATCCATGAGGAATGAATGGTCAGGTGATGTAGATTTGGGAGATGGTAAGTTGCAAGGCAAGTATTCCAAATATGTTGAATACCTTACATTTGTTAAGACCATAGGGTTGAATAAAATGTCCTCCTCTGATGACATTAAAGAAGACCTTCTGAAGCAAACATCAAATTTGGCAATGGAGAAAGATTTCTTGGAAAAAGGTCATGCAGCTGCTACAAAGGAATACAAGGAACTACAAAAACTTCCAAGTGCTCCTGAAAAGTCATTATTTGCCTGTGCATGGAAAGTAGAAGAGTACAAGAAACTACTTGAAAAGAATGCATCACTGACACAGTCAATGAAGAACATCGTCATCATCATTGACAGTAGTAACACCCAATCCATCAACATCGGATCAACCCTTGCTACTCTGCGAAAAGAATTACTGGATTATGTTAAAGGTATAAAAATTTCTGTCAGTAATCATTTGCAATATTTTAACATTCAATCAGTTGATTATCCAGATGAGTAACTAGTCTATGTGTGAAGAACTTTATACATGTTTTACTTAATTGTATTCTAATGTATGTTAAGGTATTACAACGAAGACACGGGTAGCAGCATCCCACATTCTGATATTTATGGTAAGTGATGAATTGAGAAATTTTAAACCATATGCTATTCCTGTTCGTGTTCTTAAGTACACCAGCCTGACAGACAAGAATGCTCGGGACCTGAAGGATGAACTAAATACTGCTATGGAAGAACTTGGCATGCTGACAGTAGGTATGTATAGTATTTGTATATCACTTTGCAAAATATACAACATTTATAATGTTTTATAATGTACTGTAGAGTTTTTTTCTTTACAGTGTACTTACTGATGTTCTATTTCTATAATCAAAAGGTTTTGTTACCGATGGTGAATTCAACTCATTAAGGACACAAGGATCAAAAAGACCAGTATCTGTAATTCAGCTGATAATGGATGCAAAGAATGAAGCACGGGCCATACCATCTAAGGATATAGAGAAATTCTTCAAAACTGTGACTAAGGGTAGGAATCTTAATATTATTCGATTCTGATACATGTACATGTAGTTGCACTAGGCTTACAAATTGTAGTTAGATGTTAGGCAATTATGTGTTCACAGGCAGTTTCATAACCATTAATTAGTTTCAATATTCTCTTCTATTTTAAACTTTACAGAAGGAGTTATAATGCCTGTGAAGGAACATGATGCAATCCCTTTGGAAGACATCCATTGGTTAGCAGAATTTATGAATGGTGAATCTAAAGTATCATTTATCAATGCACTCTCGATACTTCGTCGGAAACACTTCCCATTCTTTTACAATCCTCATCCTTGGGTTGCAGGTAAGCTGTGTACTGTAATACTTTGCAAGTCATACAAGTAGTAATGTAGTACAGTATAAGTTTAAAAGTTGGCTTTTTTATGTAATAAAGTTGGAATATATTCATTTCTGTTATAGGTAAAACTGAGTCAAAGGCTGACTGCCTGAAGTCCCTGATGGCCATGTATCTCTTCAAGAAGAAAGTAAGTATGTACTGTAGTGAAGGTGTGAACTTTAGGGAGCACTTGTATGTACCTGAGGTAAGTGAGCGTACCGGGGAACCGCAACACGAGCGTGAAGACCATAACCATGTACTGAAGAGGATCTCTGGAAGTCTGCGAAAAGGGCATATTCCAAACGTAGATCTCCAAGCATTTGTCAAGGCTATGAATGATCCAAATACAGGTTTAACGTACACTGCATTGACAGGTAAGAGAAAACAGAGTGTGGGTGATGCTGAGAAATTGTTATCACCTGCAGTAGCTAAGTGGTTAAAAGCTAACAGTTTTTTGAGTGAAGGTAGATTTGTAGAGGTTGTCTCGAACTGGCACAAGGCAAGTGATGGTCGTGGCCTTACAGAGGAAGATCGTAAGAAGTACAACATGGCAATGCTGGACTTTCTGTTGGAAGACTGGATGCCTTGGTTTAAGGATGAAAGGGACTATTCCACATTGGATGTCAACAGGTACATTCATGTGATATTAATGACAATGAAATTCAACCTGCAACAAGTGTTGGGTACATGTCGGATATAGTTAGAAAAATAACGGTGTGCACTTTAATTTAGACCTATCAGAGGAATTGGAGGATTCACCAGAGAAGTTGTCGTTGCATTAACAACGAATATCGAGAGCCAGGTTAGTTTGCATTCAAATGTGATGCCACTGTATGACACCGTCAACTCTATTTCTGTTAGTTCATATGCCTCGACCCTCATTGACCGAGCATATAAACAGCAAATTAAAACGACCAATCTTGTGGTCTTAAACAACACAATGTTCCTTTTTAATTACAGGAGTTCAGACGCCGATATGGAATTGAAAAAGGGCTTCTTCCTGAACATCCAAGGGCAGGGTCAACTGATGATGTTGAAGGCATTTTTGCATTTTTACATGGATTACTCGGACCGATCTTCGATGAAAAAGATTTTCATGATGTGTTTCCGAAAGTCATCAGCGAATACACCAAGAAATGTGATCCTGACCTACCCTTTTATTACTACACTGGATCCAACGACCGATTCAAGGACGGTCCACTACAATCATTTAACGTACCCTCTAGCAGTGGGGAAGAACGACTGGATTGTGTACGTATTTCCAGAAGAGCTGATCCTGGTGTTTTTGTGGCAAATCGAGCTGTAATCCCACAACGTGGCCAACTGAGTGTTAGATCAGCCCATTTCAGGCCAGCAGAGTGTTTACCACCACCACCACCACCACCAAATACCTGAGCACATCATGTAGACAATGCACATAATAAAGTATGTACTGTATATAGTAACAGCTGGCACAGTTAATGTATATACCTGTAGCACAAGCAGTGGTGTAACTTAACTTTTTTGACCACTTACCAGCAGGGCATGTTGGGCACGAAAATTGGTTACCCTGAATAAATTCACTTGCCATTATTAGATCTACCTTTGGGCCACATAACAAAATTTGTAGCAAATAATTGCAGTAACTCCATAACGATGGATTACTATACTTGCCGTCATGACTTTTTACTTGCCGTGGCCAAGCGTTAAGTTACACCACATGTCATGTTTGGTTTTGTAATACAGTACACATAACAAATGCATTGAAGAATCTTAACTTTTACTATTAAGTTGAAGAATAAAGAGGAAGCATATTTTAAGGACATGTGCATTACTTGGTACTTCAATGTAAAGTCACTGAAAGATTATCTTGAGTCAGCAGTTAGAAACAAACAACTAGGGACCCTTATTTTTATAAGAAATGAATTTAAAATCAACTTGTCCATTATGCACAACCACTTTAGGTGTAGAGAAATAGTGGTTCTCCGTATGTGGATTTTTACTGAATTTTGTAACATCAGGAATCACCATTTGGGGACCTTTGATCAATTTGAATTATGAATGTACAGGCATACATTTAGTTGTTCTTTTTCGTCAAGTTTGGCTTTTTTGTCAGTTTTATGATATGTTCAAATGTGATAACCAATTGTCACACACACCACAATTCCCCTTTGACACTGTTCTGAAGATGTGCTTTCACTATCTGTTCTCAGTTGTAAGTTGATATTTACACTTATCAGTAGCAGACAATACCAAAAACGTTTAGATTGTGAACATGGTTATCACCATATGTAACATAAGTATTATTTTCTCTAATTTTTTTTGTAAAAAATATATTTCAAAAAATCTGAATTACATCTGGTAACTAATACAGTAAGTCTAATAAGTTATATGGCTAGTTCACAAAATAAATGCTATTCCATCACGAAATTAAGGTAGCCTGTGAAAGCAGTAGCTTATTGGTGCTCGTCCCTCTAGCACAAATTAGGTGTCTGATTTCACAGGTTACACAATACGTAGATGTATCTATTTATAGCACATATTATCTTAATATATACATAAATGTATGTATTAAGATTGTCAGCGACAATAGTCAAATGTACAATATGAGCGCCAAATGGGAATAATCACTGTTTTTGATTGTTCCCATCATTCTTTCGCACTCATATTGTACATTTGACTATTGTTGCTGACAAGTTTAATTAAAATAGCTGTATAAGTCCTTATGTTGAAGGAGTTGCACAAGTGCACATGACAGGCTTTTTTTGTACATAATTTCTTAGCATTAATTTTTTTTGCCTAAATGGAGTAAATGCAAAAATGCTGGAAAAAAATCTAAAAAGTTAGTGAATCGAAAAGTTTTTCATAACTTGCTAAAATCTATGTTGCTATACCTAAAAAATCACAAACATCTGTCAACGTACACTCCTGCTCTTCCTTACCACTTGAGCCTCCCACTCACCACGTCTCTTTATCCAGATTTTTGGATAAAACCCCATACGCATGAAATCAACCCTATACTTGACATGCTGAACAAACAAATCTAGAATATCTCCTGTTGCAATTAAGGGGTGCAAATACTTGCACAGTTCAGAAGCAATGTATCCAACATGTGTCCATCCAGTTCCATAGTCAAGATCAATAGCAATTGCACTTGGATCAGCTGGATTCAATGGCTCCGGCCTAATGTTAACCTTTACTGATGTGTTGTCTCGATGAAGCGCAAAGTATGCCTGTTCCAGATGATATTGGTAATTGTTTTCATGAGCAGCACCGATGCACTTGAATGGTACAGAGTGGGTAATTTCTTCATCCTCGTCACTTTCATCCTGATCACTTTCATCTTGTTCGCTCCCATCTTGATCGCTTTCATCTTGATCAGGTTCATCTTGATTACTTTCATCTTGTTCATGTTCATCTTGATTACTTTCATCCTGATCACTCCCATCTTCATTAAGTTCAATACCAGCTAACCAATCAAGTAGATCTCTTTCTACAAAATCATAAGAAAATCATATATTACTGTAATCTCCAAATTTAGAATTCTTAAGCTATAATATGTACACTATATATAAATAGAACAAAACACAAACATCTTTATTATATATTACTGTAATCTCTAAAATTAGTTGATTACGCTAAAATTTGTAATCTATATAAATAGAAGAACAACAGCACAAAACCTAGTTGGATGGAATTTGAGAATAACAAACAAATAAATGGTATAATTAAAAACCAGGTCAACCCAGAATCAACCAGTTAGAAACAGAAGATATTATATTAATAGTCATTATACTTTTATAGCAAGAAGTTAAACACTTTTTATCAACACAAAACACATACTGCATCACACACAATACCTTCAGATTCATCTGAGAACCAATGTTCATCATCTGAGTTATTTCCACTTGATTCATCCAGAGTGTTGTCTTCGTCTCTTTCTGTTTCTGTTGGTTCACTTGGTTGTGGAGAATTTCCTCTCTTGGGAGTCTCATCTAGAGGGGGCAGTAAAACGTTATCAGTATATGGAAAGTTAGAACAATTACAGCTTACCTCATCAACGTCAAGCAATGGAGTCTCGTCAATTTCGTCAAACTCAGGGATAACTGCAGCCACTCCACTAGTATTCGCTGTCAATATATGATCCACATCGAAATCCCACACTAAAAGCATTCGCTGATTTTCATCATCAACAACCTCATCGGGGTCAAACTATAAAATATACGAAACGTTTTACACTGCGAAAATTCACTGCAAATGTCAATGACCTCGTCCTCTGGACCTCGTCAATGACGATACAGTTTCACTTTCATAACTTGCAATGTACAAGATTAAAATAATGAAGCGGAAATAATTCATGAAATAACAAGTTAATTATAAATGCATTGTATTTATACCAACCTGAAACACTGTGCTTGCTTTCACATTGATTATACATGGCGACTTGATGCCGTCCAGCTTCGAAAGAAGTGCCTCACTGTTTGGAATAACACAATTCCTTCGCTCGGATGGATTATTTAAAAAGCTAAAATGACAGCAAGCCCCATGCAATTTTAAAAATGGTAAACTTGGAATCGAAAAACAAAAATCATAATGAGAATCACAACAATAAAGATATATCAGGCTATTTTGAGCAAGTATCGTAGCTTGACATTTCTGTCGTTCAAAGGCGTCCATATTGTATTGTTCCTGAGACGTTCACTCTACGACAGTCAACGCGTCAATGAGGCCACGCGTGAAATTAGGCGCTCAATACCCTTGATGCTTTGCGGCCTGCTGTCCACCCTCCTCTGGCAGCGTCGGTCCGGATGAGAAAAACTGCGCCCTCGGTCTTGAAAACGTCCCTCGGGCACAGTTTTTTCTCATCCGGACCTCGCAACCACTGATCTAATAATAGACTGGATATAGCTTCTATAGGTGACAAAAGTGAAGCCACATTATATATGCGAAAATCACTTCCGGGGACCACGGAGTGATACAAATTTGTATAGAAATGTATGGCGGACAACGTGAACGAACGTGAATTTTCGCAAATTTAAGACACTTCGTGATCTTGTACTAACCTCATCGTTCTACCATGGATAAAAGATGTTATGTTAATGCTTTTAAAACTAAAATGATCTAGATTGCTCTAAAATGTCGGCATTTGTGTTCGTTCAAAGTTGTCCTAGCGGGAATAATATTTTATCGCCAGGATCAAATGAGAAGACAATTTCTAGTTTGCTTTCGAAATATGGAGGCAGAATAAGATCTACTCTACTCAAAAATACCTTGAAAGGAAAGTAAATAATTTTGTTTTATCATATATGTTTAATCTTGATCAACAAGAGGTTTTTAATTCCCCCAAATTACCAAGCCTTTACAAATATACTTTTCAGTCTGTATAGATATTTGTACATATTTAGTTGTTTACAGTACTTGTTTTCATTTATTATACTTAAAACTGGATGGCAACCCAAATATAACCTTTATACACCACGTATATTTACCATTTAATCCATGAATGATGGATTGCCATGCCTGTAACTGGCTGTAAGTCAATGGTCCACTCTTGCCCACTCATTAGGAATTGAAATAGGTCAAGTTTGGTATAGAGAATATTCAGAACGAATACTCATAAGTCATAACTATTCATTTCTTAAGAAGGACCTTGGCCAATAGGCCTATTGCCTAATGGAGTTTGGCGCAATGCATGCCGGTAGAGTGGTATCAAATTCACTTCTTCGAGAAATTTTGTTGTCATGGCGGCAATTTTGTTTCAAAGAACAAATGATTAATTTTCTATCAAATCTACGTCGCGATCGCCTTGGCTAAATTCTGTGCAAATTAAAAGGAATTTGCTTCACGTATTACGGAGAAAACAGCCGTGAAAGGACGCCATGAGTGAACACAATTCGAACATATTCATCGTTTTAGAATCGATTTGCTCAACATTTTCAGGTATTGTAATGTTGTAAGAGACCGTCAGTAAACGATTTTGCTCTAGAAATATTCTCATGTTGTCTATCAATGCTGATCATGTATTTTTACCGATTGATCTTACGTTTTATACACATATTTTTCGACTTAAAATTGATACAAAAACTGCCCTAGAATGCTGTAAACAAAGGCCTTTGTGACGTACAAGAACAGAGCTTCTCTTGCGTTTTGGCGCGAAAATTTGACTCGCATTTAGGCAAAATTTAATGTATTTTACAAAAGCATTATTTAAATTGCATATCTGCTAGTTTTTGCACGAGTTAAAGCAGTTTTTGTAAATGTTTTTCTACTTGGAGTGCCTTGGTTCTTTCATTCTACAAGTAAACAGTAGGTTTTTTAAAATTCTAAGTCATAAAACACAGTCTATTAAAATAGGTTTAAAAAGCAGCAGGATTGTAGTTTTAGCATTTATACATCAGATACATTGAAGTTTTAGCGTTACAGTCAGGTATTAAGTCATAGTTAAATATATTTCTGTGTATAAATTATTAAACCTTTTGCACAGTATTAATTCAATATTAAAAGGTAGTCTATAAATTATTTACTGTACATATTGTGTATTGAAATCAAATTGTAAATAGTACTTTCTGAATAAGTGTAACTCGAGGTGTAGCTTAGGTTATTGTATTTTTTAAATATTCAAGTGGTATTCAATTTTTCAACTAACTATAAAATATTATTTCAAAGACTAGAATAGGATTAAATTTTTGTAATGGTGATGAACCAAGCACTTCGATAGGAATCAAACGAACAGCTGCAACAAGGTGAAACTGCTATTTAAAACCACTTGTCAATTGTAACCCCCACCCTCCAACATTGAGAAAAGGTGGGAAGATAGATGTTTGTCTTGCGATATATATGGTAAAATACATAATACCTCCATACTAAACAATGACCTGACTCCCTGCGGAAGACTGAACTGACTAACCCTGGCTAATCTCTCAACAGATGGGGGAAAGATTTAAAGACATTTCAATTGATTTATTGACACCTAGTCAGGCTTTATTAACAGTAAATAGAGGGAAAACGCCCCACAATTCCCTGAGGTGGGGGTAGTGGGAGTTACAATTGACAATATATAAGGCTAAGAATACTATTGTATGTATCAAGGAGTGGGGGAATTGTGTGCCGCACTGTTAGAATTACAGTTGTAGGGACCCAGAGCTGTCATATGCACTTATTCCACTGAATGCTCAATTCCAGTTGTCAATTGTAACCCCCACTCCCCCCACCTTGAGGAATGGTAGGGAAATGTGGGACGTTTTTCCTCTATTGACTGTTGGTTAAGCATGACTAGGTGGGGGATTTCCCATTAAGTGTCAGTATCCTACCACTGACTATAGGCATAGGAAGTAACTGTTACTTCATGGGGGAGGCACCTCTTCTTCAGTAAAGGGCACTTTGAATTAGCTGGAGAAAGGGGCACTTTGAAGAAAGGTTGGGGGATCATGTGCCCTCCGGTTCCTACGCCACTGCCACTAACAAGTAAGATCCTCTGGCGTTAGACAGAGTACTGAAAAATATAAAAGTAGGGTGCATCTGGCAGATAGTTTTGTTAACCCATTAACTGGCAGTACCCTGCCACTGACGAGAAAAATTGTTGGGTGTTAGACAGAATAAAATACTAAAGTAGGGCATCATTTTGCCCAAAATGATGAACATCATTTTTCTTGTTTCAGTGTAATCCTTCCTCCTTTTAAGCCGCCATCCAGTGTCCCAAGGGCTGGAGTCAAATTTATTTGATAGCTGGCGAGGGGAAGGATATTACTGTTTCTGATATGATTTATTCATGGTAAGATATCAATTTGTTTTTATCTTATGTTCTTATTTGCGTACCTGATTGGTGAATGATTATGCTTACGCCTATGTTCATTCTGGTTAATGTATTTACCATTAATTTTGGTAGAATCTTTTTCGTTGTGGGCTTTCGCTCCGCGTATTTCAAAAGATTATTTTGTTTGAAGGGGTGTCCTTAAACTATTCAGTGTTTACACTTAAAAACCCAGTTATTTAATAGGTACCCTTAACGCATGGCTTCTTTATCATGTGATCTTATCATTTATTTATAGAAAATATGATGTAATATCATATTATCACGTGAACAACACTATATAAGTCTTGAATAATGCGTATTGTGATAAACGACTCTTTATTGATGCATTGTGCTAACCTACGTATGTGTATTAATTTAGGCTTTTTTTAGTTACATCTCGTTTGTATCATTCTATATTGGTTGACTAGAATAAAATATCATTTTTCTTGTTTCAGTGTAATCCTTCCTCCTTTTAAGCCGCCATCCAGTGTCCCAAGTGCTGGAGTCAGATTTATTTGATAGCTGGCGAGGGGAAGGATATTACTGTTTCTGATATGATTTATTCATGGTAAGATATCAATTTGTTTTTATATTATATCTGTTTGTTTTCTTGCATGTTTGTTTTTCTACACAGTGGCAATGAAATTAGTTCCTGGATTTGTTTTCTCACAGAATAGCAAAATAATTTGCAATAATTTAAATAATTTGAAAGAGAGTGGTTCTGTCCTGCATGTGTACAGCATTGTGTTTCAGTGTTTGAAAATATTGAACAAGAATTTATAAATTTTAAAAGATATTCTTTGTTCAATAAATCAATTGAAATGTCTTTAAATCTTTCCCCCATATGTTGGGAGATTAGCCAGGGTTAGTCAGTCCAGTCTTCCTCAGGGAGTCAGGCCATTGTTTAGTATGGAGGTATTAACATCTATCTTCCCACCTTTTCTCGATGTTGGAGGGTGGGGGTTACAATTGACAAGTGATTTTAAATAGCAGTTTCACCTTGTTGCAGCTGTTCGTTTGATTCCTATCGAAGTGCTTGGTTCATCACCATTACAATAATTTAATCCTATAGTTAGTTGAAAAATTGAATACCACTTGAATATTTAAAAAATACAATAACCTAAGCTACACCTCGAGTTACACTTATTCAGAAAGTACTACTTACACTTTAATTTCAATGCACAATATGTACAGTAAATAATTTACAGACTACCTTTTAATATTGAATTAATACTGTACAAAAGGTTTAATAATTTATACACAGAAATATATTTAACTGACTTAATACCTGACTGCAACGCTAAAACTTCATTGTATCTGATGTATAAATGCTAAAACTACAATCCTGCTGCTTTTTAAACCTATTTAGAGTGTGTTTTATGACTTTTAAAAAACCTACTGTTTATACTTGTAGAATGAAAGAACCAAGGCACTCCAAGTAGAAAAACATTTACAAAAACTGCTTTAACTCGTGCAAAAACTAGCAGATATGCAATTTAAATAATGCTTTTGTAAAATACATTAAATGTTGCCTAAATGCGAGTCAAATTTTCGCGCCAAAACACAAGAGAAGCTCTGTTCTTGTACGTCACAAAGGCCATTGTTTACAGCATTCTAGGGAAGTTTTTGTATCAATTTTAAGTCGCAAAATATGGGTATAAAACGTACGATCAATCGGTAAAAATACATGATCAGCATTGATAGACAACATGAGAATATTTCTAGAGCAAAATCGTTTACTGACGGTCTCTTACAACATTACAATACCTGAAAACGTTGAGCAAATCGATTCTGAAACGATGAATATGTTCGAATTGTGTTCACTCATGGCGTCCTTTCACGGCTGTTTTCTCCGTAATACGTGAAGCAAATTCCTTTTAATTTGCACAGAATTTAGCCAAGGCTTCTCTTTACACACAGCGATAAAAATAACAACGATCGCGACGTAGATTTGATAGAAAATTAATCATTTGTTCTTTGAAACAAAATTGCCGCCATGACAACAAAATTTCTCGAAGAAGTGATTTTGATACCACTCTACCGGCATGCACTGCGCCAAACTGCATTAAGCAATAGGCCTATTACTGGAGAAACAGTCCCTTGAAATTTTTATCCCCCATTTACACGAACCCGGGTTGGAAGACCACATCTTCAACCCGGGTTGGAAGACCACATCTTCAACCCGGGTTGGAAGACCCTGTGGGGCTTCTTTTTATTGCATTCACATTATAACCCGGGTTGGCTGCAACACTGGAGTCTGGGGTATTTATTATCAACCCAGACAACTTGAACCAACCCTGGTTGACATTCAATTGAGGTTGTGTTATTTTTCTGTTCATAACTCTTTCATTACACACTATTTTGCTGATACACATGTGTCGAACCTTTCTACCATCCACCTTGTCAGCCTGGTGTCCATGATCAGTTGTGCTGTTTTGACATTGTCAAGAAGGGAGCTGATATAACACAGTGTCAGTACATCTTTGCAATCAGTAAACTGATTTGCATACATACAGCACCCAAACTGACAAAACACATGAAGAAAGATCCAGACTATTTTGCATCAGTGACCATGACTTGGTCATGACAGCAAATGGAAACAAGGCTCAAGTGTATAAATGGGGCATTAAACAGTAGTATTTCTTTTGCAAACTGCAGGCAAATGCTGGGAGTTGGTGGAAATAACTGGAAAATTGGTTAGTTTTACAATAACAAATGTTTAGATAACAATATCTTTTAAGCAAATTTTTATATTAAAAAAATAATGAACAACACACTCTGCATTTAAGATCAATTTCATGGTTGCAAGTTCAAAATTCGGCTGCATTATAAACATAGATTCACTCCGCAAAAGGCTATATTTGGGCAGGCTTCCAGTTTTATAGTATAAATCAAAACAAGTACTATACAAATTTGTATCACTCCGTGGTCCCCGGAAGTGATTTTCGCATATATAATGTGGCTTCACTTTTGCCACCTATAGAAGCTATATCCAGTCTATTATTAGATCAGTGCTCGCAACCGGTAAATAGCATATATATATTTACAGGAAGTTCTGTACAGTAATAAGGCTGATAAAAAGTATAATATATTATATTGAATAGAATATGTAGTTAAAATAGTTAAAAGAGGCCTAGCTAATTAATGTAACTGATTATAAAGCTCCGTCATAGCTGGGAAGAAACTATGTTTAAATCTATCAGTTCTACATAAGTGTAAGGTTAAATTATTACCGCTACGCACCGGTCGACCGTGTGATTCGTACCTTGTACAAGGAATAGGATGGAAGAGTTACCTTTTCGAAACTAATTTCACTAATAAAAACTCAACATTCTCACAAACGCAACATAAAAACACACTAACTCAACAAAAGCCAACCGATATATGTAGTAAACTTGCAATATAAAAATTGCCGGCAATCACGGCCGAGGTTATATATCACGTTTCACGACACATGAATGCGTCATTTCACATTTCATGTGAACAAATATTGGCAACTCACGGCTTACGAAAATACCCTTTACCACCTTCTCTTTACACAAACCGGTCACGATTTTAACTCTTGTTTGTGCAGACTATATTGAAAATAGACAAATAGATTAACAAAATGACTCTTTAAATTCAACCATTATATAAAAGCTGGACTCAAGCATTATGTTTGGTAGAAAACCGACGCCTTGGTCTCATTTGTCGCACAAAACACTTACTACCTCTACAAGCCAGACTCACCCTCTACAACAGCCTTGTCCTTCCTCTATGGGGAGACAAAAATAACTCTACACAAATAAACCATTCAAATTCTACAACATAATGCTGCCAGATTTATACTAGATCTTCCTCGCCATTCTTCTGCCACGGATGCTCTTCACACTCTTGAGTGGAAACCCTTTTGCCTTCGCCGAAGATACCACCGTTGTACCTCTGTCTTTAAATCTCTTAACTATCTGGTTGACTTTGATTTTAACATTATAAAGAACTCCCAGAGATATAACTATAAAACCTGCCAGAATAACGACTACTACCTCCCACGTCCACATACAAATTGGGGCAAACAACAATTTATATATCACTCTGTGTCGGAATGGAACTCGTTAAAACAATCCACTAGTTTTCAACTGTTTAAAACCAAACTAAAACATTTATGTGATTGAGTTAATCTTTTTACAAATTTAATTATGTATATAAAATATTTAACTATATTTGTATCTAATATAATCGACTATCTAATATAAGACCTCCCTGAAAAAACACCTTGGTGAGCGGAGCTTCCTGAATAAATATTATTATTATTATTATTGTGATCCCAGGGGGGGGGACATTTGACCGAAATTCAACGTTTTGTCAAAGTTGTCAGCTGTCAAAGTTATCAGCTGAAGAAAAGTCGTACTGCTAGTGTTGCCAGACGAGAAATTCAGGAAATGTCTATTCCTATCCATTGATCAAATATACTACACTACCTATACTATATAACATGAAAAGATGAACCTTGATGAACGTTCTTAGATATGGATGAACATCACATTTTAAATCTTATCGGTTGTCAATAAAATTTGCAATGTTGAAATTTGTTTTTGTTTTGTCCTAAATTAGATGATAAGCAATTAAAGAATGATTAAAAATATGAAAACAAAATCTGAGAAAATATTGTTTTCTTGTTTTATACATACAATACATAGAGGCACTGAGAATTATGGTTGTTTCGCCAACGACACATTTCCCCAACTGTCAATTTATCAACGTCTGGGGACAACATGCCTCCAAAACTAATCCTGAATCTAATCCGACACAAACCTAACCCTAAATCTAATCCGGAATCTAGCCCTACACTGATCCTCACACTAAATGGGCCCGCAGTAATTGGCAACTTGATATTGCGCTCACCCAGCCTTAAATGTATAATTGTGGATGTTTTTGTAACTGTTTTTGGCAAAGTTAATAAATAAAAAATAAAGCTATTCCTGAACCTAATCCTAACCATGAAACCAGTCCTAATTCTTACCTGAGAGGTTGGCAAACTGACAGTTGGTAATACTACTCGTTGGCGAAACATCCAGATATCGGTTCTACCTCTTAGACATTAACTTTCAAACTCATTAATTATATTGTGGAAAACCATAGATGTTCCACTCACCAAAATAAAAAAATATGTCCATCTGCCCTCTCTTAATGTTATAGGTCAGACTAAACTATTTTTCCTCTGACACCAGAAACTCTACCCTACTTCCACTCTTCCTGCATCTTAATTCCTTCCTAATATAATTCCTGTCAACTCTTCAGTGGCTTTAATAAATATTTAATAAAATTTATTTTAACACGGTAGCCTATTCAGTGAATATGTACAATCTGTTTTTCAAAGGGCCGTGCTATATAATATCAAACACACATTAACTATAATTGTTTACTAATTAATTACAGCACATAATTATTACACACTCCATTAATTTCGGAAATGCATTATACATTATTGTGTTAAACGCCGTTTAAAATAGGGTAAAGACAAATCCTCAATGTTATTAGTTACTTCATCCGATACTTCGTTCCACCCTTATGCTGCTCTATAAGAGAAACTTATTTTAAGAAAGTTAGTTCTTGGTTTAGGTAAAGATAGTTTAACATTATTACTCCTTAGAGAATAATGACTATTTTCACATTTCGTGAAGAAATTCTGCACATAATCAGGTAGTCTGTTAGTTAAAGCTTTAAACGTCATGATGGTTTCTCTTTTCTTTAAAATGTCTTCAATTGGCATCCAATTGAGACTTTCTAGTATTTGAGTGGAACGAACCTCGTATGATTGTCCTGTGATAACTCGAGCTGCTCTCCTTTGTAATTTCGAAAGTTTGTTAAGAATGGAATTAGATCCATCATTCCATATTGTTGAGCAATATGTCAGGTGAGGAAATACTAGAGCATTGTACATTTTGATTAGAATATGTAAAGGAACCGGACTTAGCTCTTCTTAATAATGCAATATTTTTTGAGATATTTTTACATTGTGCGTCAATGTGCATACCCCACTTTAATTGATCGTCGATGATAAAACCAAGAGATTTTTTGCTAGTGACACGTTTAATATTATTATCTCCTATGGCTAATGAAATCTCTGGGATGTCTTCAAAATTAGCGAGACGATATCTAGACCCAATTATCATAAATTCCGTTTTGCTATTGTTTAACGTGAGTTTGTTGCCTCTAAGCCAACTATAAACATTCTCAAGATCTCTTTTAAGTTTATTCTCGATTTCATTGGGATCCAAACCGGCACACGAAAGATTTGTGTCATCAGCAAACAAGTTAGCCTTGGTTGTTTCTAGACACTTAGGTAGATCGTTTATATACAAGAGGAATAGAATGGGGCCAAGATTAGATCCTTGCGGTACCCCACATCTAATTTCTCTAGCGTGTGATTTTTTCCCATTCATTAAACAAATCTGTTTTCTATTTTGGATATAAGATTTAAACCATGCGTAACTAGTTCCTTTCATGCCGTATAAGTGTCGCGCAAGAGGGCCTGGTGAATCCCAGTTTGTCCACCAGGGGCATCAAAATGTTGAAAATTTCCACTGGTATATCCCTGTGGATGATACCAGTAAAAGGTTGCCGTATACGACGCCTCCCGCTGAGACGTCGGTGGATAGCTTCCAGCCAAATTCTTGACTCGCGAATAAATAACTTCCGCGGAAAGATCGCCTTCGTCTTCAAAAATATTATGACGTCTATACTGGGATTCATCAGGATACCCCCTGCCGCATCGCTTCCCTCATCCTCTCTTCCATCCTCATTTTCCATACTTTCCCCTTCGACGTTGTTTGACCCTTCAAAAATGACTTCAATAACCTGCTCAAAGCTTCCGCCATTTTGAAATTTACTACTATATTCATGCGCGCGACCGCTGATCATACTAAATGGCGAACGTTCCGATTTTGACAGCTCTCGTGCCTGGCGTGTTTAGGGTTGGAGAGAGGGTAAGGGAACGAGTTATAGTTAGAGATGGTTAGATTTAGAGTAGGGTTAGGGTTATAGGCTCGCTCGAATCGGAGCTATATTATTGTGTGTGCTCTCCGTATATTTATCCATTATTCTTCCGTTTCATCGATCAACTATATTGATACGTACAGTATTGATAGTAGTTGAGTAACACAAGATCGCCGTCTAAGAAAGCCGTGTTGTGCTTTCGTGATAAGGTGCTTAACACAGTGAACTCAATTTGTTAACCTGGAACGATAACAGGCGGTGGTAGGCGGTGAAAGTCAAGCCAGAAGAATAAATTGATTGATTTCATCGTTGATTGATTTACAACGCTTTAGGATTCAAAATAAGTTCTACGAAAATAGAAAAAACTTATGACTATTTAAAAGCCTGCACGATAAACTATCTTATATATTTTTTGGCTTTCATAAGCTAGCTTATACGACTGACAAAACAAAATACGACTGACATTTGAAAAAAATAGCGCACACCACTTGTTTGAACCAAAATACTGAGAAAATAACACCTCAGTCGCATAGTCACAAAGATGTTCTTTTCTCTAGTTTTCCTTCTGTAATCTTTTTAGCCCAGTTACAAAGTAAATACTTCCGATTTTTCAAAACTATTGTTTTTCCAAATCTTAAAAATGAGTTTGTGCAGAGTAGTAGTATTAAATAAGTTGAGGACTGAAACGACGTACAGAACCGCGTAGTGATAAGTGAAAGGGACTGAAACGGCGGCTGGACCGTAAATTGACTTTTGAGGACTGGAAACTGACGTACGGCGTAAAGGAAGGATGGATTTGAAGCTTCTTTTTCCGCCTGAATGATTGAATGTTATCGTTTCAGATATTAGAAATTTATGGAGTTCACTGGCTTAACATGATCATGTAGTCTGATGCACACGCAACGCTCTAGGACGGCCAGCAAAGATATTGGCCTGTAATGTTCCGCCGGTTCTTTAAGATCTTTTTTATGGACTGGTGTGACATTCGCAAATTTCAACTCAGATGGAACATGACCAGTATGCAAAGAACGGTTAAACAACTCACAGATGCTTGGCGCGATTTCAAGGGCGCATACTTGTAAGAGGCGAGGTGGAATGCCGTCGGGGCCACATGCTTTCGAGGTATCAAGGGCACGCAAAAATTGCACAACTTCGTCTACATCAAGTGTTATCTCCGAGATGTTCCATTCACTTTCCGTTCGAGGCGTGTAGTTACAGGTGGTAGAAGGTGGACGAAATACTGAAGAAAAGTAAGTGTTAAAAAGATCTGGGTTTTCTTCGCCGTCTTGGCTGTGACACCATTATATGTTATTTCATTGCTCTGACCCGTCTGGTGGTGAAGAATTGATTTATTGTAACTCCAGAATAGTTTGGGGTTGTCATAGAATGAGCTTTCTATTTTATTCAGATAGCCTCGGTGTTTACTTCCAATTAGGTATTTGGTTTGTTGAGTAACGCTTTGTTCTTGCGGTATTGCTTTAGAGCTTTGTACTTCTTACGGATTAGACGACGCACTTCTTTATCGATCCATGGCGAACTACTTGTGTCCTTGACAGTTCTCATTGGGATGTACCTTCTCGCAGCAGTTAAGAAAGTGTCCTTCCATTGTTCCCAGTCATCGTCAATACTGTCAGTTGGAATAACATTAATGGGAAATCGTGTCAGAAAGTTACGTAGCTCATCAAAATTTCCTTTTCCATAGTCGAATACTCCGCTCTTTACTGGCTTATATTAGGTTAATTAAGCGTTGCATTCTCTATAATGGTCGTCTCAGAAGCCGCTTGATGTCACTTCGCATTAGGCATTAGACATAAGGCAATAACAGTTTATTAGGTACGAGAATACATTTATTACTAATAAGGAGTTTATAAATCGAAAATTTCACCACGCTCACATTGCTGAAACAAAGCCATATTTCTGTCTGTTATTATATGACATATTATATATATAGAAAATCAATTCGAAACTTACCTCTCTTCGTGTTCCAAATCGCCATCTTGAAGAAAATTCCAAAAATAATGCATTGCGGTCGTAGTGCGACCAACGCTTGGGTAATACTGCAAGACAGTATCTGCGTTTATCACATTTCATTATGTCAGTTTCGTCTGTTCAATAGCTTTTTCTTCTAGAATAGAGAACCATATTGCACCAGCAGTTATTTGATGTAATTTCCTCGTTTTGACCCTCATTACAATACGATAACCAACGACCATGTCACAACCATAATAATCAATTTTTAACAAAGCACGACTGGGAGCGTTTTTTAACAGGAGTGTTTTGAATAGGCAACTAGGAATCCAAATTTTAATATGCGAAGAGCAATCATAGGTATGTCAGTATGTCATTATTAAATATCCAAAGAGGATAGAGAATTCAAAAGCGACAAGGCCTGCAAGTAGGGATTTGTATTAGTTCGAATGTTTCCTAGGGGGGGGAGCGATAACTCCGCCGGGGGGAGGGGGGGGGGCGGTCATCTGCGTACGTCGCTGACCAACCGCAACGGAAACGTGCGTCTCCACCGCAGGGTAAACCAGTCCATTATAAAATGTGGAACCTTCATACAACGGACAACTGACGCTTTAGATTAGGCATCCAATCTCGATAAATGGCAATCAAAGGCGGCATGACATATTTCCAACTCGAGTTGAAAATGGCATTTAAAAGTGACATGGAGCGCTTCATAGACAAGTTACAACATAGAATTGTATTAACAGTATGTAAAGGTTTGTACCTGTTCGCGGTTTCTTGATCGGTTGTTTCTTCATATTTTCGGCAACAATAATTATTTTTCGAACTATTTTTCAGTCTATTGAACTTGAAGTATGAACTTCGGAAAAACTTGATGGGACGCGTACGACTTATCCTAAGTTATCCTGAAGTGATCCGCCCCCTGATATGTTATTGTCTATCCCAATAAAACACAGGTGCGTAGTTCAAAATATAAAATTATCCCTAGATGCACACAAAAAATGCGTTTTGTGCGGGTGACTGTGGAAGTGCAAGTTTGTGACACCTAAAAACGCGACGAAGAAAACACACGCGGGCATCTTAAACATACGGCTTGGCTCTGCCAGCCGTAGTAATGAGTATATTTCAATGATTTTTCGTTAAATTTTCTCCACAGAACTTTGAAAATGCACAACTCCGTTGTGAAGGCAGATACAAGCAGCATTTTTAACTGCTCCATCAACTCTGGTATCTTCCGTGACGAATATATAATGGAAATGCTCAAAAGTCATTAACCGTAGCCGTAGCGATCTAGATAACTATCGTCCAATTTCTATAATTCCGGTTGTGGCGAAAGTTTCGAGAGAGTTATTCCCGAGCACGTGCGAACCGCGTGGCGAGGGTACCAATTCCTCCCGGCTAAATGTATGCAATCGACGGAATCGTACGCTATGCGAATGCGCGAATGTAATGTAATTTTGGAATTAAGAATTTTTCCGTGATTTGGCGTGCTCAATCGAGTTATTGAGCACGCGAGAAGTTGAGAGAACAGGAAAAAGCATAAGAGCTTGAGTGCTCTCCCAACTTCTCAAGTGCTCAATAACTCGATTGAGCACGCCAAATCATGAACAAATTATTTTACTAGAAATACACTCATGCAGAATCCCCTCGCCTATTCGAACTCAGGAATTATACTTCCCAAAATTTATTGTAACATGAAGTATTCGGTCAATCATTGTAACCATAGCAACACACAATTTTTTTACTTTTGGTACAAAATGATAAAAGAGTAATATAAATATTTGTACTTTTAACTATAAAATTGTGAATTGCCCCACTATATAAAGTAGATATGTTATTACGTACTCTTTTAGCTTTGGTTGTTGTAAAATTTAACCCTAGACATTTCACAAAAACGTCAAAAAAATTTCAAAAAACTTCAACTGTTTTTTGACAGTATATTTTTTTAAATTTATTTTTAAAATGAAGTTTTTAACATTACGTTGTTTCTTCAAAACTCAAATTTAAACTTGCTAAAATACCTTTCAGGTTTAATCGATATTATAATAACCTCACAGAGTGACATACGCTTTTGCAAATCCACAAACTAAAATATGAAAAATAGACACTTATCCGTTTAAAACACTTCAAAAGTGTCCTTTTTTCAGCCATTCGACTCCTTCTCGTTTATCTTGTTTCGAAGACTCGGTTTGTTTTTCCAATAGCCCGAGTATTAAAAATCATTTTTTTGATAAATAACAAAATCTTTATCCGTATTAAAATCTTTTAAAAATGTTTATCCGCATGTTTCTCGACCTGAATTCGCGCATGCGTATAACGTACAAAACCCTGAACCGTCCATGGCATCGCGGCGGACGACTTTGGATTCCACTGTGTTTTCACATACCCGGGTGTAAATATCCGAGCGGAATTAGTACCCTCGCACGGCGCTTCGCGCCGGCTCGGGGATAATATAGAATTTTATCAAAATACAAGTTTTTTCTTCTTGACGAAACTTCAATTTCTCCTAACGCAAGCAATATATTAAGAAGTTTCTGATCTGAGTCGGTCGATCGCTGGTTTATCACAGCTGGTGTGTAGCTTAGATACTTGATGTTCACATTTATAAATGCATGTATTTGATTGTATCAGTATCACGATTATATATGTATAAAAAATCTTTCAAATTTTGGTGGTTGCCATACATGTAAGAAATGTTGCCCCATAAGACTATGTGCATCATATATCGTGTACATTGTAATACAACATTGGTATGCTCAGCATCCTGGAAACACCTATAACACAGAATATGGGTGTACTAACATGTAATGATAAAGATATTTGAAAATATAGTCCCACAATATGTGTTATTATAAATAATGCATGGCCGTTACAGCTACAGCTAGCCAACAGCAACTGATTGAGTTGTCACCCCAGCCTCGTACCCAGGCGCTTTTAAGGAAAATAAAATTTGTGCATTCAGCTAATTTATAGAGATCAGTGGCTGAGCGAGCGCGCGGGGGTGCTTGGCGAGGTCGCGACGAAGGAAGCGCCTTGCAGAAAATGTATTAAAGATGGCGGCAGTGATTTTTAATATCAATGAATGCAAATGAGAAAATATTGCAATTGTCGTCACAAACTGAAAGATTTATACACAGTGTTGTATGTTCAGGAAATATTTTGTGTCCAAATGATGAATGCACTGCGAAGAGTTTTTTCTGGAAAACAAAAAGCATTTTAGTGTACTTCATATATTTTTTACGTATTAAATAAATAAAACATTAAAACCAATGCAATACTGATAATTTTCAATTTAATTTAATATTGTTATAAGTTAAAATTGTACTTTCCTGCCAGTGTCCTGGCTAATGTAATCTCAACTCCCATCTGAATATCATTTATAATTTGGCTTTCTAAAAACAGAATTTCTGTTTTATGCTCACTGAATTATTCCATGCATGCATGTGCTTTCTGCCATTTATTTTCACAGAAAGATTAGTACCTATTAAAATTGTACACACACACACTGTGATTTGACAGCGGTGTACCTTAGACCATCGATCATTTCTCATACTCAAATTGTAATGAATTCAGGCTGTTTAAAACATTTTAGGGCTACTCCTATATGGGGGGCAGGACTCTGTGCTGTCTTTCACATTCGGATTTCAATGACTGACGGGGCCATGCTACCCTTTCCCCAGGGTCCCTGAAAGATATTTTTATCAGGCTCTACAAACGTTCAGCAAATAACATTCAAACAAGATATTGAAAGTCATTTGCTGGGCGCTTACTGTATATCCATTATTAAGTTTTCTCAGGTTTGTTATTGTATTAATCACCTCAAAATCTCATACTATATATAAAGCAAAATAAAACACCCTAATTGACTGTCTACTTATTATGCAGACCAGAGCCTGTTGAACGATGTTCTCATTACGTCATAATTATCATACTCTGTAAGCATGCATGGAAGGTTTGATTCTCCATGTGCTTGTGTTGTGTTTTGTGCGTAAAGAAAAAAGAAATAAACGTCTGCCTGTAAGTTAATGTTTGTAATGTATAATATCATCCCAATCAGACGTCAAGAGAAGATGAATCCAACAGAGCCTGTTTGAACGATGTTCATTTACGTCATAATTATCATACTTGTAACTATAGTATGATGGGAAGGTTTTATCTCCATGTGCTTGTACGTTGTGTTAAAGAGAAATGAAAATAACGTCTGCTCGTAAAGTGTTAATTTGTATAATAATAATCCCCATCCAGACGTCAAGAGAAGATGAATCCAACAGAGCCATAATAATGATTTCTTCAAAAATTATAATGCATTATGCTACAATTTATACTAGCTAGAAATACACTTTTAATTTTTTTGCTATGGATGTAGACAGGATAATTTTAAAAAATACAACACATTTGTTCACATTCAATAATTTATTTCTGTTTTATTGGACCTGGAAAACATGCTTAACTGTTCGAGTGAGAATGTTCTTCTCGTTGGATGTCAAATCAAGCAAATCCATCACAATGACTGTTTCACATAAATATTTGAGTCTTCATCAATACTCAGCAACATGTTCCAGCTCAGTTGACAACTTATGCCTTCTCTCATCACACTGGGAACTGGACAGATTGTAAGCTAAAAAGAACACAAAGCACACTGACCCATGGGCTGTTTATATGATAGGGTGATCCTAGCCACAAGGTTAATATTTGGTTAATATTTTGTTCACGTGACAGCTTTTATAGCGTTGCTATAAAAGCTGATGTAATGTGTTTATCTGTCTACTAATTTCCCCTTTAGGCACACGCGAAGCAACCCTCAATTTACCCTATAGTCTATTGTGTGTTAGGGTGATGCTAGATATAAGGTTACCTTTGCAAAAGGACATTGTTTTTCTCTACATAGGCCATGTAAAGGCATCCAACCTTGATATTCACGACGAATGTGACTGTATGTCAAAACAACAAAGATGTCATATGATTAATATACATACATATCAACCCGACAACTATTTTAAACAATATCCATGCCACTTTGGCAAGTTGGTAGCAATATAGCCTGTTGGTAGGTTAGGTGACCCTACCTCATGAATATACTGGTTATTTTCGGATGCTCTTGATAACACTGCTACTTCAGTCAATATCCCATGTATTTAAACATGTATATAAAATGATGTATATAAACTTTTGATTAATTAGCATCAATGGTAATGCAATGTATTTGTCCCATGCTCTCCACCATAGAGCTCCTTAAGAAATGTTCGATAACTTACGAAGAGTTTCTGAATAAAAAGTAGGCGCGCGGCGAGTGATGGGAAGATTCAAATGAGAGCGAGGAGGCTCTGCCAGATAATGCAAAAAAGTATGGTTTTCGAACCAAACTTTTGTTTGACTGCTTTGACATCTTTTTAAACCTGAAATGGACGGAAATGTGGAAGAAATTGAAATAAATCTTCGTAATCTGAGTATCGAAGGTCAGTGGAGTCATTTTTATAAAGAAATTTTGCAATTTAGAGGATATTTTCAGTCAACATATCCATATTCATTTGCAATTTCTCGCTATTTTTCGGTGCAAATTCACTCCAGCAGAGTCAAGTACGCCTGAAAAAGGAAAACATCTCTTAACACCCTCGAAGGTTGATATGGAACCGCCATATTTAAGTCCCATGTTTAAAATTTAAATTTGTAGAACCAGATAGCTTCCAGTACTCCTGTGAAGGAAACTCAGACCCCTTCAACCAGGAAAACACTTTTTAACATTGTTTAAATAGTATACTTATACTCACGCCGGTGTGAACCGAAATTTATAAAATTTTACCTTCAAAAGACAATTCTTGGAGAGATAAGAGATTTCTGCAGATTATCCAAGGTAGCATCAAGTACAAGTTGCCAGAAACAAAAAATAGGTCAAACATGAACGAATTCAGAAGTTATATACGATTGTCAAGAGATCGGTCGAGATTGTCAAGAAATCGGTCATTTTCTGCCAGGCGCTACTTTGCTTCATCAGGACGCTCCATTTTGCTTCAAAATGCACCGCGTTTCGCGACCTCCTGAAGCACCCCCGCGCGCTCGCTCAACCACTGATCTCTATAAATTAGCTGAATGCGTAAATTTTATTTTCCTTAAAAGCGCCTGGGTACGAGGCTGTTGTCACCCTCTTAAATAGTTGCTGTGTGTGCTTTTTCATTATTTTCCCCCTTGATATTTAATCAATCCATCAAATTCATGTTATTTCACCACAGGAAATGCCTTCGAATGGTTTGCTAACAAATTGCACCGCAGGAACTTGCTTTCCCATGGGGGTTATGGGAGCTCTCAAACAAATTTACTTTTTTCAGTAACCAGCTGAACAGAATGATTTTGATCTAGAATTATATATAGATCCAGAGACTGTACACTTATATTACATACATCAAGCTATATTTCGTATACTTTGCAAATTAATGAATATTGTATTTTCAAATTAATATAAATAAGTATTTGTGTACGATTCATAATTCAATATCATGAATTTGTTTACTAGAAATACATGCTTGCAGTAACCCCTCGCCCCAGCTGAACATTGCCAGACATTACATTCCAAAACATTACTATTGCTAATCTTTTTTATCAAAAAATCTGCCATGCAAAGGTTGTAGGCGAGTCGGATATCTGCGTTCAAAACAAATTTTTGGCATAGAAAACAAAATTGGATCCTTGGCTCACACCCCTCTTCACGACGCAATCAAAGGCTATCGCCAAATGAAATGTTTTACCTGACGTAATCACTGTGGCTTCCTTTTAAATTTGCCATTAAAAGAGTGGAAGGAAACAATATTATTTTGGGAAATTTATTTTGAAAGAATAAAAAATGGAAATTTTGTTTCAAGAAGAGGAAGCACAGTAGCCATGGCAACACGATAAAATAAACTTCTTTTATGGAGTACAAAACAACAGGTTACAAAAACTACAAAAATAATTAAAATATTAGTTGTTTTAGCCATACAAATCTGAGATATATGGTTTAGGTATGTTCTTATGCATTCTATAAGCTTCAAATTAATGTTTAAATGCAACCTTCCGTTTACTAAAAGTAAAACGTTGCCATAAGTTTATAACTAAACTACCTTTTATAAATTAGTTTTCGAAATTAAATCAGTAGAAAATATACAAATTCTATACACCCCTTCGATAATTACGTCACAAATTTCTTCTTAGCCCGGGAGCCTCGTTCTCATGAATCATGAGCCAATAGCCTTTCGTCCTAATTCAAGAGAACGAGGCTTCAGGCCAAGGAGGTATTCGTGACGTAATTATCGAAAGGGCGTATTAGCAAGTTGAACAGACTTTCGCATTGTGTACGATAAAATAGTCTAAAATTCTCAACGTATTGAATTGTATTGACTACAAGACAGAACGAATATTTCGTTTTTTCCATCGCTTTTCAGTGTTTTAACCAGTGCATGAACAATTTCACTAATTCGCAAATTGGCCAACAAAGTATTCGGTAGCAATCGGATTGCCATCGTAAAATCATGGGGCATGTTAATTAATCGTATGATGTAAATTCCTTACGGCCACGTCATAATTTAACGTCACAACTGCTGACACTTGCACGACACAAAATTGAGATACAGTTCAGTGTATATAAGTAATTAGCAGTCCACATAAATTTTGGTCTAGACTGATTTATTCCATACATAATCTACATACTAAATACTATTTATCCTGTACTAATTTTAGTACTTACTTTTCACTAAATTAAGTTAGCAATATCCTACAGTATTATCACACAACAAGACATGCACCAAATCTCCATTGATTCTCTAGCTAAAGTGTAGATATTACGCTCTTCATCGGAATGTCACTTTGGCCACTGATGTCGTTACGGGTATATCTGGTATATGCGATTTTTCCACCAAAGATGCACAAAACCAACACAACGATACAGGCAACAATGATAACAGCCCAGACCCATGGTCGAACTAGAAGAAGAAAACTCGCATGAACCAATATGCCATTTTTCTACCTTACTAGCGACTATGATCATACCGGACAATATTAAACCTAACTATATATCTAGTATGAATGAGAAATAGAGATTATAGGGAAGTACGGGTGGCGCACACGGCTAGCGTGTCGCCTTTCACCACTAAGTTCCAAGTTAAGCCCGGTCGGGCGAGTTCAATGGCTGGATGGGTTACCACCTGGGCACAGTCTTCGTGTCGACTTGCAACAACTAGGGACTCATGTGAATAGAGTTGTCGTAGTTGATCTCTCCCGTGCTTCGAGGGTTTTTCTCCGGGTACTCCGGTTTTCCCCCCTCTTCAAAATCAACACCTAGTTGCATGTGCAGATCATAAAAGGGGTATGAACTAATAGCGGCTGCTATAGGCGCCATTTGTAAGCTTACGGTTTACCTCGGTCTGTTCATGTCTGTGTAATGTCTCTATAGTCGTAATGTAAATGGTTGTTGAAAAGCCCTGTAGGGAACAACTATTAAAATATCTATCTATCTATCTATCTATTATCATAAAAGGAAAGCAATTAAAGTCGAAACTCTAAAGCATAGGTTGTCCAATGCATGGTATTCACAACAACAATTACAGAATTACTGGTTTCCATCTGTCAGCTTGATGCATGTCTCATTCCCTGGCTTCGCTTTTACAGGAACACGAGAAATTCAGTGTGTTTCAATGTATGGAAATTTTGAAAATAACTGGCAAGCTGAAAGAGCTGATGTAATGCAAACCGGAAGTCCTGGACAGTTTTTTCAAAATTCGCGAGTACAACAGGTGGGAAAATTGTCCTAACTGACCAAACTATCGGGGGCGCTTTCTTGTTCGACAATAATTTTTGTTGAAAACAACCAAAACACTTATTTCGCTGAACCTTCTCTCGCACTGCTGTGGAGTAAAACAAAAAGTAGGATGGTAGACTTAATCGCTGATGAAAAATCATCCAAGATCATAATTACTTGTCGTAATCGGGAAAATAACAACGAAGAATTTATCGTTGCAACATGCCATAAATAAAGTTTGCGTTCAAATCAGTGTGTGTTTTTGATGGCAAATAAACTCGACCAGTAACGCATAATTAACGGAAAATTAGATGAATTGTGTAATACATCTGTTTATTGTCTAGAATAAGGCATAAATGCTTGGTTTTTAAGCAGGATTGTGGTCGAACGATGATCGTCTTTCGAATTGCTTATGTTTGACCTAAATTTTCTCTTAGACACAGGTTTTGCCACGAAAACATTATTAAGTCAGAAGATGTGATTTTCTTTTACGTTTTTACCAAGATAATGAAAACTCGCCAAAAAAATCGAGAAAGGCTGAATTTTAGGAGGTTTCATGTGCGAGTGTAATTTGTACGATTTTAGGTTACCGAAAAAATGGGCATGAAAATACACATTTTGCCTTTTATTTCTCTATGAAAGTTTAAAAAAATGATATTGAGGTTTTCAAAGTATTCTAAAAACAGATTCTACGACCCTCATTTCGAAGCTTAAACTTTATGTACTTTTCCGACAAAATTTTAGATTGTTTAATATTCTGTAAACACGGATTTTGTTATGTTACAGTTGTGACACCAAATTTTTGCACTTTTAAAATATGTTTCAAGTTATTTTCGAGCCTGTAGTAGAAGTCCTGGACTTGTAAAAAATTGAGAAATGTTGGTAATTTTGGTTTGAATTTGACGTTTGGTAGAAGCGAAATCAGACACCATTTCGAACGCGTTATTCTGCTCTGTTTTGTTTTGTACTGACTAACCGATATTTAATAGTTTTTACATTATAAATATTGTGAACATTAGAAAGAAAGAAATACAAAATATATTGTTTTCAGAAAATCCAAATTTTGTCTTGATTTGTGGTCCTAAACAGCAGCTACAAATTTGTCTTTCAGAATCGACCACATTGTTTTGGTTTTGCGCGTGAAATATATCAGGTAGGAAAATTGTTTGACCATGCGCGAAAACTTCCCACAAACTGCGCGTGTATTTTGCGGGACTGAAGAAAATAATGTGTATTTCACGCAAAACCAGAACAATGTGGTCGATTCTGAAATGACAAAATTGCAGCTGCTGTTTAGGGCAACAAATCAAGACAAAATTTGGATTTTCCGAAAACAAAGTTGCATTATAATGTAAACTTATTAAATATCGGCTATTCAGAGCAGAATAACGCGTTCGAAATGGTCTGATTTCTCTTTCTGGGTCAAATTCAAACCAAAATACCAACATTTCTCTATTTTTTACAAGGCCAACACTTCTATAATACTGTCTCGAAAATACCTTATTAATTTATTGTAATTTATTTTAATTTATTTTAAAAGTGCAAAAATTTGGTGGCACAGCCTCTAACATAACAAAATTCGTGTTTACAGAATATTAAGCAAGCCAAAATTTTGTCCGAAAAATATATAAAGTTTAAGCTTCGAAATGGGGGAAGTAGAAAAATCTGATTACTAAGTTTATATGTTTTTAGAATACTTTGAACACCTAAAAATCATGACATTTGTTAGGCTTTGCATATTTCTGATGAATATAATTGAAGCTGCTCCAACGATAATGGTTTACTGTCAAGCACAACTGGCAGAAGTTCAAATATTTTAAAGTGATAGCTCGATTTGTAGTGCGTCAGATTGGTACAAATTTGAAACTTTTATTACTTGAACACAATAGTAGTTCTTTTCGCTTTTAATAATAGATAGCAAAGACTGAATATTTGAAATTATTGGTCTAGCTTGTCTGGCAGACAGTGGTCGTTGCTACTTTGCTTTACGTATCAAGCAAGAGGATCTGCGATAGCGCTTCCTTCTCTACGGTGTCTATCTGAAAACTGATACAGAAGCTATTAATCTATTAATGATTAAAGTATTCAGAAACATATATACACTTTAATTGTGTAATATTTGAAATAGCCTTATCTTGATTCAAATTTTTAAGATATGAATCCAGTTTGATTTCATGCTTTTTATCCGCCCGTTTACACTTGCAATTTTTGCTTCGATTTTAGGTGCGAAATCTTTCTGCTGACGTGATTGCGACATGAAATTTCAAATGTAAACAGGCTGCGATTTAAGTGCAATTTTCAGTGCAATTTAGCGCGATTTCGCTGCTTTCGTGTGTGTTTTTTTACCTGTACGGTTAAATGCAGAAATAAAAGATATTTATATTTTTTCTCTTTTTTTATTTCCCGCCATTTTCCTCACCAAAAACTAACCGTGCAGGGGTGGCACAATCGAGTTTTGTTCCATTTTTTTTGAAAAATCGCAGCGAGTTGCGATAAATTTCGAGCACGATCGAATGTTTGCGACAGTGAAATTGCATTTAGATCGCAGGCATTTTACATTTGCAATTTCGTACTCCTTATGGCTTGCTGTAGTTCATGAGCTGTAGTAATGATTTTCTTAACATTTCATGCAGCGTTGTCTATACTAATATGTCTGTGAAAACATATGGCAGAAACCCCATGGTTCTAATATTCAGATATTCAGTGAACATAAAAGAGAAATTCGGATTTACAAAACCAAATTAATGATATGGAAAACTGTTTGGTTGAAGATGCAGATGGGATTTGTGATGACATTAGACAATGATGACACAGAATTAGCCAGAACACTTTCAGGAAAGTACAATGTGAACTTTATAGAACAATATTTTAAATTGCAAATTATCAGCATTGGTTACATTACATGAAAGTATAAAACTAAAAATGCTTTTTCTTTCAAGAAAAAATATCTTTTCGCAGTGCATTCATCATTTGGACACAAAATCTTTCCCGAACATACAGCTCTGTTTATAAATCTTTCAGTTTGCGACAACAATTGCAAGATTTCCTCATTTGGAGTCATGAATGATAAATAACCGCGGCCATGTTTAATTCATTTTCTACAGAAAAGAGGAATGGCAATGGCGTAAAGATGCATGGTATTGGATCTCCTTGTGCAGCGCCTTGAGCAGATAAAATCTCTTCCACACGCTGAAAAAACAGGGAAGATGGTGTGTCGTAGCAGTTATGCGCGTAGGTTTCCATGGTCTGAAGCATAATTTCCATGTTGTGAAGCATAATTTCCGATTGATAGAGTTAAATGCGTTCCAGCGTCAACGAGTAAAATAGCATCGGATTTTTCCTCGACAAAGATACTTCACATTGCATGAACTGCATGCAGATTCACAACCAATTCCAATTAGATGGAAATCAGGATTTTTGTCATGCGGATTGATGTTGGCTGATTTTCAATGACATCGATTTTCTTGATTGCATGCTTCCTCGCCAGAGTTGGAAGAGTGGAACGAAGATCTTTCCCTGCAGCTCCATAGTTGCTCAATAACTTGTCAAAGGCCACTGACAACACTGGTAGCGATGTGAGAGTACTGACATTTGATTACAAAAAGCTTTTGACCTAATAGATCATAACATTCTCATTTCCAAACTGTCAAATTACGGTGTTAATCCTCATATCGTTAACTGGATCTGCGACTTTTTAAGTAATAGATCCCAAAGAGTCAAGTCAGCAGAGAATTGTTACTCAGAATGGAGATCAGTACAGGCTGGTGTTCCGCAAGTAACAAAACTCGGCCCGCGGTTATTTTTAATTATGATTGAATATCTTCAGATTCCGTTATCTACTGGCACAGTTAAGTACGTTGATGAAACCACAGCGTATGAAATTATCCCGAAGGGTTTGCCTAGTACCGCCCAG